>OMLM01008975.1:26785-85805 GCA_900302695.1 Helostoma temminkii | reverse complement strand
GGAGCGCTCGCAGGACCACGGGCGGACGTGGAAGATGCTGCAGTACTACGCCAGCAATTGCAGCATCACCTTCGGGCTGGACGAGGCGAACGCGGGAGTGGGACGGGACGGGGCCAGTTGCACGTCAAAATACTCGGGGGCTTTTCCCTGCCACCGTGGAGAGGTGAGGAGGAAGCTCTGGTGTACAGATTGTGCAGTGGCTGATGTTTCTGTGTCGTATTAAACACAGGATTTAGAATCAATTTGAAGCCAGGTCAAGTTGAGACAACTTCACAGTACTGCACTCAAAAACACAAGTATTCACTGAGGAACAAATGAGGAACGCCCGATGAAGTAAAGAAAGAGTAGACAGAAGTAGAAGTAAACTAACTAAATGCACAAATATTAACCGTAGTGTATTAGAGTTTTAATATAAGGTATACTCTGTGTACTCTTGACAGCACAGACATGAATTATTTCAGCTTTCACTTTCTGGAAGAAGCTTTGATTTGCAGATTTGTATCAAGTGTTTCTCTTTCAGCTCAGTCACATCAGTCAGATCATGTAGATCATGTAGAAAGCAGGTGGACGGAGGGTGGATACACACCTGCAGTAAACCACTGGAGGGTGTGACCCCGAGCGCCAGATTTTTATGAATGGCGTGCTAACACTATCAAATGAAACAGGCTGCCCCGGCTTTTCTAGGATTTAAAGTGCACCCTCTCCGTCGTTACACCTTAAACTCTGACAAATGAGTCGCTTTCTTCTCTAAATCACGCAACAAGCTCTGCAAGTGTTAGTATGTGCATGAGTGAGTGTTCAATAGGCACGAGAGGGCTTCCAGAGGTCCACCAATGTGTAATTGAAACGGTGTGTGTCGGCGGCTGCTCTGCAGATGTGTGTGGAGGCACAAGCCAAGCGTGATGCTGCTCTGGACTCCCTGCAGCTCTCGTATGTGATGCATGTTTACGCCCTCTTGGACTGGCCCTCCCTGCCGAAACTCATTCATGCATTTCTGAAAGCTGTTATAGACTTTTCCATTTCTGTATCATAAATATCTCTTTCTGTGTGGTAGAGCTTTACTAAATCCCTCATATCAGCATTTCTGTCTTACATGCATGAAGGTGTGGAAACTACCGTTTTACAGCTTCTTTTCATTTTAACTCTTAGTCTATGCGTCACTTTAGCTTCAGCCACCTGCGCTCGGAGCACAACCTTCGCCCTCTGACTCCTCAGCTAATGATCCAGAGGTTAAAAGAGGTCAAGCAGCACTTTAACAGACCCGCTGCTGCTGCAGCTGCTCTTCAGCTCCGTTTGGCTTCTGTATGTTTTCTGTAAGTTTCACTCACTGGATATTTTCTAGAGCTTTCAGCTCTGGTGAATGAATATGAAGATGGAATTTGAACTCTGCGCTGGAGGGGTTTGCATGTCAGGTGTGCACCTTTAGCTGTTACATGTCATTGCTTTGATTTTGCACTGTTGCTTGAGGCATTTTCACGCCTACTTTGTTTAGTCCGGCTGAATTCTCCTTGAACACTCTGGTTCGTTTGGGCAGGTCCAAACACAGCAACCGCACATGAGTCCAGATCAAGACAACCGCAGTGAGACCCATGAGTGTCTCTGTGGGCGGTTTGTTTGTGTTGTTTACACACGTCTGCTTTACAAAATGTGAAGCTGTGTCGTATATACAAGATGTTTTTTGAGTGTTGCCCTGATAATTACCACAATTATGAACAAATGGCAATTGTGCACTCCTTCCATGTTGCAAAGCAATTTTTCACTCATGGGAATATTCACAGGTACATAACAGGATCTTCTTCCTGGGTTTACGTTGTTCAGATCCATTTAACCAACGTTTGGACAAGATTTTTCTTGCTTAGCTTTTAGTGATGCATTATGTGAGCCGCTCTGCAACATAACATGGGTCTGAAAACACCATAAGGATCGAGGTATAATTGTGGTTACTGTCGTGTCATCTACGCCATCGTTCACCTACTCCCTTGTATAGTTTGCGTCTGTCTGGAGGGTTTAAAAAGGTCAGCCACATGGGGGCAGACAAGAGCGAATGATCACTGGCTCAACTGGTGGAATATAAGAAGCACATTCGCATATTGTGCAAAATCTCATATGAAAATGATGATAACTGACGTTTCTTATCGCACAGCAGCGACGACGCTGTTAATGTGTCAGTAGTAAACATTTTGCAGTTTCTACTGTACTGTACTGTACTGTACTGGGACACTGCCCCCTGGGGACATTGAATAATTTTCAGTATATTGGACAACAAAAGTAATCAAGAGATTAACTGTGTGTGGACCTGCATCATAAAGCTTCATTTTGTCCTAATAAATTGGGCAGATTAGGAAAGATTTCCCTCCACTGCCTCAGAGCCCAGTAAAAACTGGCCCTGCATCAGCAACACGTACTAAAATATTAAAGCAACATCACCTGACTTCACTTAAAGTTCATGTGCGTACATGAGTGCTTCTTCGCAGCGTATCAAAGCGCGTTCTGCAGCATGTGAGTGTCTGGAGTCGGTGGTAGGGGGGTGAGTGAAGGGGGAGTGATTACAGGCAGTTTTCTGCCTCTGTTCCTTCCCTCAAAAACATATAAGCATGTCATCTCTTGTGCTGAAAGCTCTTCATGTTCACCTGTAATGGTGTGTGTGTGTGTGTGTGTGTGTGTGCGCCAGACTCCTTGTCTTATTTATGAGGTCAGCTGGGCTGGAAGAATGTTTGAGTGTTTGTTATAGAGACTGACCTCCTTAAGGAAACGAGTGAGGCAGACCAGCCAACACACACACACACACACACACACACACACACACACACACACACACACACACACACACACACACACACACACACACACTTGTCCATGCCCTTTCAGACAAACACATACAGTCGGCTTTCCGTCTGTCTGCTGGAAAGGAAGTGCTGTTGCTCTGATAGATGTTGGTACTGTTGGCTAGACACCCATCCCCCCTCTCCGGTTCTTTCTCTGCCTTTCTCCTTCCATCAGTGCCCATTGTGCATGTTTACCAGATTACAGTCTACACTGCTTTGATGGAATTAAGACTGTTAAAGACAGACTTACTTTATTTTTCTGCCTGAGGCAGGAAGAAAGATCACACATGGCCCACAGTGAACTCACTGCCTCAGGCCCCAGAGAGACCAAATAAACTGTGGCTAATTTGACCTGAATTTGTCTGATATGTTAAAATTAGAAATTAACAGTATAAAGTATAAAAGTACATTTAGGGCTTCATGTGTCTTGCTTTACTCCTGAGTTTCCCCAAAGTGTGTCCTCATTTAAAAGGAGCATATTGGTCTGATCTAATTTCCAACTAGAGATAATGTTCCCATGTATTCAAAAGTATTTTTTTTCTGCTGCTGCAGGATCAAACTCAATTTACAGTAAACGAGGTCCTGTTGAGACAAGCACAGCTCATAAAATGCTTTATGTAATTAAAAGGGGGGAGAATAAGGGCAAATAAATCACTGAATATGCACCATGGTCCAAAAACTGCATCTGAGCTAAAAAAACAAACAAAAACGCACATGTTTTTATTATATTTATGCATTGTTTTGCTCTATCATTCATTTTTACAATGTTATATGACCTACATGAATAAGTGGATCTGGTTACAGTAGTGGAGCCTTGTTTCATTTTGGCCTGTAAAACACATTTAGGGCATCTATGGACTCAGCTCTGTAAGTACACACATTAACATAAACATTGACGTCATCAGCGTATTTGCAAACACTAATATTTTGTCTCCACATTCAAAGGAATTGTGTGGTTTTTGTTGCGTAAAGGAATCCACAACTCTGGCATGTTGTTGTCAGTGTGTGTTTGTGCACTTTGCGTGTTGGTGTTGCTGTGATGTCGCAGGCCTTTTGTCCCACCATGATTTATGTGAAGCTGCATCTCCGTCCTCGTCTTTGTCTCGCCCCGCTGTCCGCGCCCTCCTGCGGACCGGCGCCCCTCGTCCTATTTGTCGCGTTCTCTTAATAGCGGACCACAATGCTGTGACCCCTTGACCTTATTCAACAACAGGGAAATTAATAGTGCTCATCCCATCACACTATCGGCCAGTCATCTAGCCAATGAGGGAGCTACATGGGGCTTTGCTTCCATCTCAACCAAAACTCACACACATAAACACACACATAAACACACACACACACACACACACACACACACACACACACACACACTACTCATCCAGTGATATCAGTGACTGCTTGCCAGAGACCACAACACACAGTTTGGTAAAAAGACACAAGACAAACACACACTTTTCTTTCACAGCAAGAGTTGGGGCCAACTTTTTCACCCTGGCAACAGCAGCGGTGCTGGTTGCTAGTGGCAGCAGTTGCCATGGTGATGGCATCCTATGGCATCCTATGAAGGGATCTTCAGTTTGAAACATGTCCGGGGACAAGACGGGAGAGACAGGGGGGAGATAAGGGGGGGAGGAGAAAGGCTGGGTGTACTCATTTAAAGACACTCCTTATGGTCACGTGAGGATGTAGTCAGTGACCTTACAGGTGTGAGGTCATAGCTGGTGCACAAATAGTAACAAAAACCCATTAACATAAAAGATGTAGTAACATGAGCAGCATCAATGAACCTGATTGTGCCTTTGACGACACTTGGCTTTTTCCTAATATCACGATGTGGAGAGAGAAGAGTTTGTAATAACTACAGATGTCCAAAGCCAATGCTAAGGATCAGCTTCCAGGGCCAATCTGAGAATATTTCATTCTGAGCTAAAAAAAAAAAGGGATTAAAATTCTTTCTTTACTGCACATAGTGTTGTTTTGTCCATCTCTATCTGCTAGTGCTGCAGCACTGATCTCCTGTAACAGTGAAAATTAGACCGTATGATTGTGTAAACAGACTGAGGGTTGCTGTAGTTACAGATCACAGCTCTTCACTCAGGCAGATACTATCAGTGTCATATTCAGAAGCTGCATTCTCATAGTTATTATTCTTGGATTCATATTATATGAGTAATATAAAGAAGGGTATCTAGTTGTAGGTAGGTAGTAGGTCCTAAAAATTATGAATCAAATCACTCAAGTGTTTTTTCAGCATGTCAGATGCATAATGAACATTTACTGTATGTAAAGCATTAGATCAGATCTAAATTGTAGCTTTGAAAAGTAGATGAATGCTGCAATCTCAGTTTTTGGTTTGATATTTATTCATCTGGAGACCTTTCTCAAGAATTGATTGGGTTTTGTATCTTGCCACCTCTTAAACGCATAAACTCAGGTCAATATGTGTTAGGGTAACTTAATCGCGATGTGATTCTGGACCTCAGATGTCTGTTGTATTATTTGTGTTATTTTGGTACATTCATTTTAAATGAACTCACACAATTTCTCTCTTTTTTGATCAACAGGTGATCTACCGAACCCTCCCAAAGTGGGAGTCCTTGGATCCATTTGGTGTCGAGGGCCAGCAGCAGCTGAAGGTGACCAATATCCGGATTCGGCTGCTGAAGCACCAGATGTGTCCCTGCCAGGTCAAAGACCTCGCCTCCGCACACGAAGCTCATCCGACAAAACACTTCGGCATCTATGACCTGATTGTGAAAGGAAGCTGCTTCTGTAACGGTCATGCTGAGCAGTGTGTTCCTGCACCAGGGTACCAGCCCATTAGAGACCGAACCAACCATGTGGTAAGTGGTAAGAGCAGTGAGCAGGAGGACTGAGCATTTTAGTTCACAGTGAATCATAGCTTTATTATCTTTACTAACTTTACTATAAAGACAAGTTAAACACAATAATCTTAACACTAGGTCAACATACCAGGTTTTTCTGGGACTCGCATCATAGCCCACAACTCAGCAGGTCTTACCGTCATGCAGTTTACATACATGAAAACAGATGTTGTACCCATGTTGCATAGCGTGGCTTGAAGGTTGCTGCCATCTTAGTCTCTAGGCGTCTTTGGTGACATGACGCCATGAAGCAGTCAGCCTAAGAGCCAATTCCATTTCTCAATCTTACACCTTCTCCTAACAAACATTCCCCTAAGAGATGAGACACCCCGAAGTATACGGTTATGTGTCATCATACGGTGTCGCTAGCTGTTAAGTAAAACATGTAACGAGTGTTTACATCTTCCAAGATGCTGTTATTTGCTTTTGTCTGCCGCAAAACGGCAAGTTGCAACAAGCACAAAACTGAAAAGCACTGTTTATTTACGTCACGTATCAGCGGTTGTTACCATGAGAAAACAACAGAGCAGAGATATGCAATGGTATCAGACGAGTGGCAAAAAAGTTAAGCAAATTTGCTGCTACAAAAAAGAATACAGGATGGTCATAAATGTTTGGGCACAAGATTGAATGTAGCATAAAACAATGGTTGTCGTAATTTTAAAATCTAAAATCCCTCATACACCTTCATCTGAAGTGTGGTCCTGAAACATCTTCGTTTGCCTCAGCCCTACCCCTCCATCCGAAAGGGAATCAGAATATCCAGAATATCTGCTTTGTGCATTCACTGAGGGGTAGGGCAAAGGAGTAGAAATGGGATTGGCCCTAAGTTGGGTTTTTCTGTGTGATGTCAAATCGAAGTGTTGCAGGCTTTATGCTGGTTTGTTGTTACATTATTGGCAAAATACTGCCACCAACAGCAGTGGCCATATAACCGTGTATATAACTTACTCTGGCATCATCCACTATTTACAATACATTACAATTATTCATTGTATATTATAGTTTAGTGAATGAGCCAACGCATGTGGTCCTTTATTTAAGATTTGTTTTTCAGTTTTGGTTAGTATACATTACTATTAATGGTATTTCTAATGCAAATAAACATGCTTGAAGCCTTGATGCCACCGTGCTAATGTACTACTCTTGTTTGTTTTGCTTTGTTTTGACATGCTGACAATTCTTTGCATTCTTCACATGTTTTGATAATTATCAAGAAGTAATCACACCCAGTAGACAGGTTTTTCACTTGTTCAAAATCAAGATTTTAGTTTTTTGATATTTACAGGCTAAATGGCTCATTCAGTTTGTCTTGGCAGCGGTTCGCCTTTTTTTCTCCCGCTTCCTGTGTTATTCTAGCTCTGTTTGTTCAGATAAACAGCTGCCTTTTCACTACAAACACAACAGCTGGAGATGTTGGCAATGTTGAACTGAGGGTTAATGATGCTTTTGATATGTATGTGTTTGCTAAAGGTGTGAAAAGACGGATGTTCTTGCTGGAGATCAAGCAAGTGACTTTAAGATCCTGGCTCCTCGCAGCCAACTCCATCAACAAAACCCGAACACTTGATAGGGAAAGTGACTCTTTGCAACTTGTAGACCCCTTTATATTTAGTAAACATTGTGATGGTTTTTGGTGAGCAGGGCATAACAAGCAGGACTGGATTTTCCGACAGTTACATGCTCAATCAGTAATGACCTACTGTGTTCATCAGATGCCTGTAACTCACCTACTGAAGATATCATCTTACTGTGTTTTTGGATGCCACAATTTAATGAGTAATGGCGCTAACTTGAAGTTAAATCTTATACCAACTGACACTGCTAGTGAAAAAGAGAAAGAGAGAGGCCTGGGCCTGTAGGCAATCAACAAAATGCTTGTGATTTTACAACATCCGTCATATCAGGTAACTTTAAATATTGTCTCTGTAGTAGGTGGCTATGTGTCTAAAAGAGCTAACGTTAGGAGAAGTAATTTTACAGTAGATGATTTTACTCATAACTTTCTAGTTGCATTTGTAAGATAACAGGCTAATGTTAGCTAGCTGTAATATTATGTTTGTAGCCATCTACTCAGGACATAACGTTACATAATGTGCTTCAAAAGTCAAGAGAAAAATCGTATTGCTGCCACTGTGGAAAAAAAGAAAAACTCAGTATCTTGCTTTAATACTTTTCACGTTATACCCAAATAATTTTCTCATTTTTTACGAGATCTTTTCATGTTACAATGAGATAATGTAATTTTACGTTATTATGAGATACTGTGTTACTTTATTAACAGAGTTTTCTTACACTATGAAGTTGGCCACTATCCTACCTTTATCACTATGGTTCAGCCTCAACTTAATAAAACTACACGAACAATTTCTCCGCTGCTCTGGACGATCACTGTACATATGATGAAACGTGTGCTCCTTACAAGGAGCGGCAATAACAAGAAAATCGGTATCTCTAAGTATAGTATCTCGTAATAACGTAAAGATTTTTCGTTATAGCGTGAAAAGTATCACGTTAAAAGATACAGCAGAGTTTTTTCCCTCCACTGTGGCAGCAATATACTGCTGTACTCTTAGTTTTCCCATGTCTGAATAATGTCAGGTGACCACGACAAACTTTTAAACCACATAAAATATTTATATATCTGTAAATGTATGAAGTTCAGTTCAGACGTGTCAGTATTCAGTAAGTTCAGACTTTCAAAGAGTTAACTCACAGTCCAGTTAACAAATCAATTCATTCATGTTCATAGCTTACAAAGTTAAGAAAACATAATTTCTCTGAAGTACTTGATAGCAGGGTGCGAGAGGTTAGGCGGGGAGGGTTAGCGTTTTCTTGGTATTTACGGTGTCTTGCTACTACATTGTGGACAAATCCTTCGCCAACATGATATATTTTTGTCACGTGTGAATCTTAACTTGGCTTGCACTTTCAATCATTGACCATATACATGATAAACATTATACCTGCACCCTGTTAGCATTGTAATTATGCTGGTGTTTGAGTACTGGGTCCGGACTATACATTATTTGTGTCTGATATCATGGTCAATATGTCTATATCTATAGACATCTATATCTAGATAATTCTTGCTGTGTCGACAAATATGATTTAAGACATGTTAGTACTTTACCATAGCTTGACTTTATTTAAGTTATGCTTTTATATTTGCCTGTACAAGCATTCTCTGCTATTCAGAGGACAATATACAGGATGATTTACTAGTACTAATGGCAGTACTCACTGGGTTGCTTACTCGTTTGTCTCCAGAGTAGAAGCCGACTTTTTTTTTTTGAAAATGTGGGTGAAAATGGCTGGTTTGGTCGCAGCCACCAAAAACACATCAGAAAAAACATAATAAATAAAATAAAAAATAAAATAAAAGCAAATAGAAACCTTGGAGTTGCAGTAAGAGAAATCAGAGCTGCAGTGAAGCACACCACCCTATCTGCAACATCAACAACCTTTGGGCAAGTCTAACATTTTAGTTTTTATAACCGAATTAATTGCGTACAGACTAAAGTGGTGTCCACTGTGCTAATCCAAAGCCATTTTCACACATGCAGCACCCAGCTTAACATAGTCCATCTGAAATGTGTTTTCATGTTTGGAAAATAGTGATTTTGGGTCTCTGAGCAAAGACTGCAAGAGGCACAGAACATACTACAGAAATCAACTGTGTTTTGTTTACAGTGCATCGAAGCAGAGCCAAACACATGATTAGAAACGATGCATTATGTATATTACACAGACCGTGTACTATTCGCAGGTTAAAACCTGTTTAATGTCTCTGATGTTTATTTTATCTTAGGACTCATTTTTTATAATGTAATTCTGTTTTGATAATGTTATTCAGCTTATTAACATGCATGAGCCTATTTTGCTGAACTAAGCTAACTGACTACTGGCTCTTGCTACGTTTACCACACAGACACATGAGTGGTGTCAGTCTTCCTATCTGATTCTCAGCAAGTAATCAAATAAATGTTGCCAAAAATGTTGAATTATTCCTTTAATGAAATTCAATTTAGAATTAGACCTTATATGCCACAAACTTTTATACAGAACATTAAAGAAAAAGTAGGTACACATCCGGATAATTATTTTTATGACATTCATTGTTAGTGCTTAGCATCTTTTGTTCCCCTCTTATCGTGTCTTCATTTATTCAGTGAGTCATTCAGTGCCAACGCCCACCACAACTTACCAAAGCCAAAGTGCTAATTTTTTTATCTTAATACAGAATGAAACTGAGAAAATTTAGATGAATGAACAAGACGATTGTGTTAGATGTGTTTTCTTTTGCTGGTAGCAGCGTTTTAATAATGATGAATGTGGTGATTTATTGGACACAGGAAATGTTTAAAAATGACTAATTTCATGCCAAGAAATTCCAAGTAGCTCTAGTGAGCGTTTTTACGAGGATTTCCTTCTTCTGAGGTTAGAACATCCTCTGAAACAGTGTTTACACCACAGGACTGTAAAACTCTCCTCTGCACTCCTGGATAATCACAATAATAAATACATCTAAAGCTTACTTATGTGGAATATGAAAGCAAGTGGCTATTGTTCATTACATCCAGGACTTACCTCAGGTCATCAGAGCGTCATTCTGCTGTGTGCCACTCAGGAGCGTTTGGTAAACACACACACAGGTTATATAAGTGTCTTTTCTCGCCTATCAGCAGTTTGTTTGGCGTGTCTGTTTCGACCCAGAGCCGCCGTTTCTGACAAAACCCAAACAAGCAGTGCAAGATGGGAGATGAGGACAGAGATTACTGATCACTCAGGGAAGGGAAAGGAAAGGAAAGGAAGGGCGTGAGTGTGTGTGTGGGGGGGGTACGTACATCCCAAGGGTGTCTTTATATACTTTATGAACACTAAACACACAATGGATGATTATGTTCTGTTCTGTGTATAAATACACTGTATGTGTTGTTTGCTCTTCCTGCTTCACATATCAGGTCTGTGCTCAAATATGCAGTGTTTTGTCTGCTCTGATTGTGTGTGTGTGTGTGCGTGTGCAGTAATCAGCGGTGAAAGTGGCCCTGATATGTCGAGTCATTATTGCCCAGACACTGTGAGCGGGGATGGAGAACCCGGTTTGTTTGTTGTTTTGCTCTCGTGGAGCCCCCCGTGGGGTTTTGTGGTTCAGGGTGATTACACTGTCTGTTATTTAGTTACAAAGCCAACACACACATAATGACACCCAGGACAAGCTACTGGAGCTTTTGCAGCAATTTTTTTTCTGTTCTTTCTACAAGCTTTAATTGTTTTCAGTTTTTCATTTCATCTGATACTTTTCTTTATGCCTTTTCTTTACGAGGAACTACACAAAGATTGTGAGGTGGTACTCCATTCAAATTACAAATTAGTTCACCAGGAATGTTCCTTTGCATGCATGTATGAATTTAGGCATGCTGCAGGTTAAATATTTGACCCTGTGTTTATTGGCTGGACACCTCCTTGTGGGGGCATTCCTTTCTGGCTCCGTTAAAATGAATGAGAAAGCTGCATTTGCTGTGGTGAAGTCAGAGAAAACAACCTTTATAGAAACATGTTTATCTGCGCTTTGAAAGCCATGTACTGTTGAGTGATGTTATGGGAATTGTAGGATCCTGTGTTTTGGGAACACATGTTTATCTCTGCCGCTGCTGTGCCAGCTTTGACTTCATTCATTGAGGTAACAGTCATGGATGGGAATGTGGATTAGTTGGTCTGAGCATTACTTCTATCAACTGTCAATTTTATGTAAACATTTGCGGTGCTCAAGGTATGACGTCTTATGCCACAACAGCGTTTTTGATCTTGAGTAAGCTGATTTCTTAACTGTCATGGCTGTAAAGGTGTAACCAGGTTTGTAATGTGCGTTTTAAAATAGAGCATGTGCAGGATAACAGTTGCAGACACTCTTGAATTTTCAATTCAATTTATTTATATAGCACCAAATAATAACAAATCCCACAGAAGACAGTGGACAGGAAAAACTCCCTTTAACGAGAGAAACCATTCAAGTGAGCAGAACCAGGCTGAGTTTGGGTGGCCATCTGCCTCGACGGTTGGAATGTATAAAAAGAAAGTGAGAAAAGAACAAGAAGTTTCAAGAAGAAGTCTCAGAAAAAGACAAGCCAAGTGAGAGCAAGATTGTCTCAGGAGACACTGAGACAACAAAAGCTGACAAAGTTTTCCGCCAAAAAGTCAAGAGAACTTCACAATGTCGTCGTTATACTTAAGCCAATAAAAATGTCTTTTGATGTACAAAACATTAATTAGAGCAACTAACAAGTATAACTAAATGCATGACCTCCAAAGAACTTCTTTACGTTTAGATTCATAGAAACGTTTGTGTTCTAACTGCAAACATTTTTAACATTTTGCCTTGAAAGAGATAAAACTGGAGAAATCAGTGCAGCTCTGCGGTGTCCTTTGCATGATTGCATGTGTGCAGCTCTTAGTACTGTACTGTATGTTCATGTGTTAATTATCCTGTATCACGGTATGGTTAACATGTGAAATGGGTTGAAATACCAGCTGTCTGGACCCGAGCCAGACGCTGCTTCTGGCGCTGGCCTTTCCCTTTCTTCTCCTTAACCCTGTCCATTTTTCTTTTTCCATGCCCCCTCCTTTCTCTCCATTCTGGCCTTTTTTTACTTTGATATGTGTCATTACGGTAGGTCTCCTACCTCTCATTTGCCTGGACATCTCATTTATGCAATTGTTGCCCTTATTAGCGTGATTGAAATGGTGTGTGATGTGTGTAAAATCAATCGTGTGTGTGTGTCCACCTCTTCAAAGCAGGAACGATCTGTGGTGAGTTCAGGCAGAGGACTTGTTGCTTATAGCTCCATTCATATAGCATGTGGATGTGTTTAACTCTCAGTGTGTTTGTGTGTGAATCAGAGGCACTCAGGAGTTGGTGATATGTCACACACCGTGGGAAACAAATTCACGAATAGATGTGTGTTTTTGTGCAGTTTCTGAGTGTGTCTGCCTCTGTAATCGTTGTATAATTGTGTGTCCCACATTACAGTTGCACGGTGTAATGTGCAACGGCCCCCCTCCTCCTCAATCATTATCCAGCATGCATGGCATTCCAGCTCAAAGGAATGACAAGGAGATTGTTATTGTGCTCTCAGCGCTGCATACTTGTACTCTTGTCATACACACACACACACACACATACCCGTAAACAGACACAAGCACAACCACAGGCTTTTCAGAGCGGAGGCCTGTTCTTGTTTTCAGCATGGAAGCCAAACAATCAATCTCCATTCACCAATTTCAGACTAGGAAGTATGTTAGACATCAGAAAGAGGATATGAATCCACAGAGAGCACAGTCCTCAACCTTCCTCTCCATCCCACTGACCTATTTGTTCCTTCCGTCTCTACCTGTATCACTTTGCTTGTTGCTAATGAGCACTCTCTCCCCACCTTCCTCTCTCCGTCAGGTCCATGGGAAGTGTGTGTGCAGACACAACACTGCAGGTGATCACTGCGAGCGCTGTGCTCCCCTCTACAACGACCGACCCTGGCAGCCTGCTGACGGACTGACGGGGGCTCCACACGAATGTCGAAGTAAGTCAAAAAAACATGGCTGATTTTCCACTGCACCACCTTAACAAGACGTTACATAACATGAGACCATTGTCACATATGTGCTTTTCCTCTGCTGCTTTTCTGCAAGTGTTTCGTAGCTAAATTTCATCGCTGCTCAGTTCGATACCAAGGTCGATCAGGACTTAAGTCCAAATTAGTCCTGATTGCAAATGCAGCACTTTACATGGTAGCTCACCACTATCAATGTGTGTGTGAGAGAGGAAAATGGCTTTGAGGCAGTGGTAGCAACTACAATAATCAATTTTTACATAACATCTGAAAGGATAGTTACGTGAGGATTAACGTGCAGACCACCCTTTGAATGTTTCAGATCACTCGGAAATTCTCGTTTTCCGTGGAAATATATTTTCAGTTGCGTTAGCGTTATTGCAGATGGCTTTTCTAACGATCATTTAGCCTTTAAATTCATAAACGTGCCTTAGCAAACACAGCGTGCCATTAGGCTTAATGTTTGCTAATAATGGGTGTCTGTACACATAGAGTTCTTCAGTTCAGTTAATTTATATACAGTACTGCCAAATTACAACGAAAGTCATCTCAAGGCAAAATAAAGTGGGAAATACACAACTATAGAGAGAATTATATAGAAAACCCAACAAATCTGCCTTGAGCAGCACTAGGAGCCAGTGGAGAGGAAAAACTCCCTTTAATAGAAGAAACCTCCAGCAGAACCAGGCTTGGTGGGCGGCCATCTGCCTCAACTGGCTGGGGGGAGTAGAAAGTGGAGAGAGAAAGGAACAACAAGCAGCAGATCAGGTTTATAGGACTTTTATAGAAACTGCATTGGAAACACGCAGTTCTGAGGCTGAATGTGCAGAAAGGTACAGAGTTTTTAATTACAATAGACATTTACAACAATGTCTACACTGTACTTCTGATCAGTCTGATGGAAAATTTTAAGTGATCCTAAACTTGTTTTGTATGTAATCAATAAACATTTAACAATTGTTCTGGTTCGTAGCTTCACTGGCTTTTGCCACTGTTCATGTCCTCCCCCTTTCACCAGAGTGCAAGTGCAATGGTCATGCTCATAGCTGCCATTTTGATTGGACAGCGTGGCGCGAGTCTGGCCAGCGAGGTGGAGGAGTGTGCGACTGTCTGCACAACACTGAAGGACGCCAGTGTCAGAAATGCAAAGCCGGCTTCTACAGAGACCCCCAGCGACCACAAACCGCCCCGGATTCCTGCAAACGTAAGGCACACAAACTAAGAAACTAAGAACACCCCACATCTTGGACATGCTGCTTAACAGAGAGTGTGGCATCGCTTTTTAGCCATCACACTGGTAAAAGTTAGATGCACCCCATTTTTTTTTTTTCTTTTGAAACCAACAACCACGACATGTACACAACATGTTTACACACTGTAAAATGTAAAAGTATAATTAATCATACCATTGTTGACCAAAAGTTGCTGGGATGAATGACAACATTAACCTCATACAACCACACTGGCACAGCGCTCTCATTCACTCAAGGAATGCTGAGATCGCAAGCCGAGACGTGCTGGATAACTCTTATCCCTGATGGGCACCTGGCTCTGTGTGTGGGTGCTTGTGTGTGTGCCTGTGCGATTGAGACAGCACTCGGCCCACGCTCCATCCACGGCGTGCACCGCAGTTAATCATCAGCCGGCAGCATTCCTACGTCTCGACTCAAACCTCGACACGCAATCTCCGCTTGTCCATCTGTAGTTGTTTCACCGTTTGTCATGTGTGACTCAGAGCTGGAGTGGCTTCAGGGTGATCACTGTAAATAGCTGTAAAAGTGTGAAGGTCTTATACTGTACAGTATGTGTCTGTGCATGTGTGTGTGTGTGTGTGGGTAAATGGGTGTGTCGGTGGGTTTGCGTTGCTGAGATGAGTCTTAAGTAAACACGAGATAATCATCTGTGAACACTCAGCAGTGGCTACATTCTCCCTCTGATTATGTGTTAGATTTGACCCAGTGAGCTCAGTCCTGCAGGTATGTTGGACTCACATGATTACTCAAGTGTGTGTGTGTGTGTGTGTGTGTGTACATCGATCCATAACAATTGTCAAATTGCACTAGACCATTGAAAAACACAGACAGCAGGAAATATGTGTTGTCGTGTTTTTTTTATATACCAATACGTCTTTGAAGACTAGAACCCACCCTAGCAACCTCTATAGCTCTGTAATTAAATACATTAAAGGTGGATAAACAAGACGTCAGTAACCTACATCCTTTTTGCAACCAGTGCACCTCCCCTCAAACCTCTATAATCATATAATTGCAGCCGGTTGGTAAATTCAGCGTGAGCTTCTCCGTGACCCTTAACAGGAATAGCAGCAGCAGAGTTACAGACAATAGTTGTTTATTGTTATTTCATATCGGAACAAATATATTGTCATATAATGAAAAATATCTTATAATATACAGTTTATTATCTTTACAAAGTATATTTGCTTAATTTTGCTTAACTGATTTAAGATTATGTAGTAGACAGACAAAGCCCTGCTTTCAACTTGTGTCGAATTGCTGACTTTAGTCTTTATACATGTAGAAAATGGTTCAGATAGGCCTTTTAAAAAGTGTTTCACCCTTTTACTGACATTATAAATCAATCATCGTCAATATAAGTTGGCGACTTTGACAAAAAAAATCTGAAAAATCTCATTAATGTCAAAGTGAAAACAGGTTTCTACAAATTATTGTCAATTCCTTATGTGTAAAATATGTAAGGTGAAATCAGTGTTTGCATTAATATTCAACCCCTTCAGGTCAGTATTTAGTAGATGCACCTTTGGCTGCAATCACAGCATGGAGTCTGTGTATAGGTCTCAGTTAGGCTTGCACATCTGAACACTGGAAGTTGATGCCATTCTTCTTTGCAAAACTGCTCAAGCTCTGTCAGGTTGCGTGGGGATCAGCTGTGAACCTTTTTAAGTCCATCCACAAATTCTCTATTGGATTGAGGTCTGGGCTTTGAGTCGGCCACTCCAGAACATTCACCTTGTTGTCAGTAAACCATTTCTTTGTAGCTTTCGCTGTATGTTTCAGGTCATTGTCTTGCTGGAAAACAAATCTTCTCCCAAGCCTTTGTTGTCTTGCTGACTGAATAAGATTGTCCTCCAGGATTTTCCTATATTTTGCCTTGTTCATCTTACCCTGTACCTTAACAAGCCTTCCAGGGCCGGCTGCCGAGAAGCATCCCCACAGCATTATGCTACCACCACCATGTTTCACAGTGGGGATGGTGAGCTTGTGGTGTTTGGCAGTGTTGGTGTCTGCCAAACAGCGTCTTGTCTGATGGCCAAAAAGCACCATTTTGGTCTCATCAGACCAAAGAACCTTCCTCCACTTGACCACGGGGTATATCACATGCCTTTTGGCAGTTTTCTTCAACAGTGGCATTCTCCTTGCCAGTCTCCCATAAAGCTTTGACTGGTGAAGAACCCAGGTAACAGTTGTTGTATGCACAGTCTCTCCTACCTCAGTTGCTAAAGCTTGTAACTCCCTCAGAGTAGTCATCGGTGTGTTAGGGGCCTCTTTCACCAGTCTCCTTCTTGCATGGTCACTCAGTTTGTGTGGACCGTCTGATCTAGGCAGATTTAGACATGTGCCATATTCCTTCCATTTCTTAATGATGGATTTCACTAAACTCCTGGGGATGTTAAGTTTTTCACTGATCTGTTCTCTGAGTTGCTTGAAGTGTACTTTTGTCTTCATGTAATAGTAGCCAGGAGCAGTGATTAACCAGTGACTGGACCTTCCAGACACAAGTGTCTTGATACTACAATCACTTGAGACATATTCACTGTACTCAGGTGATCCCCATTTCAGTAATTGTGGGACTACTAGCACTAAATTGTTGGTTTAGGTATTTTTCAGAATTTTTTTGGTCAAAGTCTCCAACTTATATTGACCATGATTGATTTATAATGTCCGTAAAAGGGGGAAACATCTAAATGGGTGAATACTTATTATAGGCACTGTACCTGCTGTATTTACACAGGCGCAATTGGACATTAGTCAGTCTTTGTACTAGGGAGCTGGAAGGGTAATGTCTATTTAATGTCCAGGCTGACCGATTCAGACATTTGTGTTCTCACATACAGCTCCTCTGGGTAATGTTTAGAGAAGCGTAGGGTTCCAGTGCACATTTGAAAAAGGCTTAAGTGGTAGAAGCATCTCTCCTCCCACAAAGATTTGAGCACATCTCACTGAACACCATCTCCTGACCAGTTAGGACACCTCCGGAGCTCACCTACATTTGGGTCATGATGGGGGAGATTTATTAAATTAAGAATGTAAATGATTGTAAATTGCCTTTATTCCCTCTTCTAAAAGTAGCACCAAAATAACCTCATTTATACTCTCAGACTCTTAGTAAAGACTGCCCTGGCTTTGTAACAGTTGGTAGAGCATTTGTCCTCCAACTGTAGGGGCAGTGGATCGACTCCTAGTTCCTGCTGGTCACATGTTGAGGTGTCCACCAAAACGTATGTCCAAACAATTTCTTTATGAATATTGAGTATATAAAAAAATGCAGGCCCAGATGCTCATCTTGTGTATTATTAAATTAATCAGCAGATTAGGCAATGAAAATATCCCTAGTTGCGTTGCTTATCAACATCTCCAGTAATATTCTGTAATTTCCTGATTATCAAGCAATCTTATTAAAAGGCCAAAAGCAAGTATGTTGATCCTACTAACACTGAGAGCCTTGGAACTGCACCATTTTGCTATTTCTGTCCTAAAACAACAAACAGTTCCTTTGGATGACATATTCCTTCATTACCATGAACACACACACACACACACACTCTAGTTTATTTTGAGTCTTGCCGTGAACACAAGCACCAAATGTGCATTAATCCACGTCTGGAAATAGTCCCCAACCTAAACACTGTTGGATTTACATAACACTTGCTAAATACTACAACGCCCATTATATAGAGTCATGGGAATAAAGTGAAAAAGTTTTGATAAATTGCAGTATAATGCTCAAAAGGTACAAGGTACTGCGTGTTATTAGCATTTACATATAATGAGATTCTTCACTATTATTTAGCTAACAATGATTCAAAAGTCCAAAGCAGCAACTTAATGTAATGCTGACGCTGAAAGACAAGAAAAAAGGAAGTCAGTGTTCACAAAGGTTCTGTAATTGGAAACTAAATGCAATGTCAATCACGTTATTTTTTCTGTGTTTCCTCCAACCGGCTAGAGCCGGTAAGTGTTGGTCGTGCTGGAGCTGAAGGTTTAAGAGCTTTTAGTGAGCTGAATTACACCCTCAAGGTACTTTTTTCCTAAAAGCACCGGTCAGATCAGTGACAGTCTCTAACCTCGGGTTCTTTCCTGTGCACGTCACTTACCCCACCTGCCTTTTCCCCTTTAGTCCATCAATCAATCCGGGCTGTATCACGCTCTAATAAGCTTGCCTCGTGCTAAGGAGGGAGTGTGGCCTTAGAGAACAGTGTGTAGTGCTTGCCTGTTCACACATTTCTATAGTCTGTCATCTTCCTTTACAATAAATGTTGCTTAAAACGGCAACAAACTGCTCAGCATCACACGCCTACGCTAAAACACGAGATGATAGTCGCTCTGAGATTTATGTCTCCCTTGTTTTTATCATCTGCAGCTCCTTCACAGAGCCACAAAGCTGGTCAAGGACCTTTCTTGTCAGGTCATTTAGCTCTTAAAATGCCTGGCTTTTAATGCTCACAAGGCACAGTTCTATCGATTCTTCTATTGATCTCATTCAACCAGGCTTGTGCGTTTGTCCCCGAGCATCCAGAATATATCCTATCATATCTGTGTGTGCATTATTAAGCTGCTCGCACAATATCTGAGCTGTATCATCTTTTGTGTCAGTGTGATGCGCGCTGACAGCACTTGGAGTCGTGTCTTTTGTTGTGTGCGCAGACATATTGTACGTTGTGTTTACCAGACTGAGTTGGGAACCGTTTGTGGCGTCGTTGTGCAGGTGGGTGCGGTCGAGGTTGTGCTTCCACGCCACGTGTTGCATTGTTACACTGCAACAAATGAGTGACCTAGAAATTCAGTCCTCTCTAATGATTAAATGCATCATGTTGTGATTTTTCTGTTGTGATTGTCTCTGCTCGTTGCTGATGGATGACAGGGCATAAATGGATGGCTCACTATAATTGATTGGTTTTTTTTTTGTGATTAAAAAAATTCAGACAAGACAGCGTGGAAATTTAAACTGCATAATTTTCAAGCAAAGTCTTTTAATTTCAGTTTATGAACAAGAAAGGGTGATGAACAGGATGGTTGCAGTTATAACTTGGTGTAAATTAGAGCTGCGACAGGCTCTAATTAAGTCTCGAGCCACTCTAGATTCATATTATACTGTTTAGTTTGGAAATGGCAACGACAGAAAGGGGGGAAAAAAAAGTGGATGTGATTTCAAAGACATGACAGGAAGAAGTCACTGTCTTCTGTCGGGTGAGGTGGGTGGTAATGAGTGTAGCATGAGCTTGCAGATGGCTGTACTGTCCTGGTGTGGCCAAGTCACTGGCTTCATTTATCTCATCCACACAGCATCTTTTCTGGATGACTCTCCCTTTCACCTGCACTCCCTCCTCCTCCCTCATGCCCCTCACAAAAGCTGGAGTCCAGCTTTTACCTGCTTCATGGAGGATAATGCCCAAGTCACTCAGACTTTCCAGGTTTTATCTGCTTGAATTTGGTTCAGTGAATGTGTTGCTGCAAAGTCAAACTAGATTTTCACAAAACTTTCAAAAGGAAAAAATAAATTCTGTGCATCATGTTCTTTTAATTCTGTCGTCTTTGTGCAGTATTGTTGAAAATAAGGGTTTCAGCTAACAGCTGCATCATGAATGAATGTGCCAGTTATCATTTTAATCAACTGATTCATTTTTATTCAGAGGATGTTAAGAAATAGTGAAGCACGGCCCTCACAATTTCTCAGAACCCAGGTTGATTTCTTTAATTTGCCTACTTTACCTTTTTACGTTTATACAACAACACATTAATGGTTGTTACCACAAGAAAACAATAGAGCAGGGTTATACAATGATATCAGACGATATTTGCTGCTTCTGGTCATTAGTTCATTTTCTGACATGGTATGCTGTCGAGTCAGCAGTAATAATTAAAAGTTAACGATTTTTTTGTTTCCAGTGAAGAAAATGTAAAATGTTCATGTTCTACCTACAGACTCAATATATATTTCTAAAAACTGCAATTATTCACATATACGAATCAGGAAAAAATGACTTTTTGAATTATTTAAATCTCTTTTTGTTTGTTATGTACTATTGTAATTGTAATTTGCGTTATCGTAGACATCCAGCCATTAAGTTTTCCATATCTATGCGTCATTGAAGAGGCAATAGCTATGGCACATTTTTGGGAGACAACACTGTCTATACATTTGTGTGTTCTTGGAGCCATACAGTGCTTGCAGCTGTGTAGATTTTCTGTAATTTGGCCAAAGAGTGCTATATTGGTAGCAGATTATTTCTGTTTCTGTGTATTAAGAAAACACATGGCTTAAATTAGTGACGAGCTAATCAAAGGTACCCAACACGAATCTGTTTGGAATCTGTCCTACAGTCTGTCTGCACTGCTACAGCTGTTACAGCCTGTTCTTTCCCAAATGTTCCAAATAGACATTAATAGGCATAGTACAACACAAGAAGATAAGAAAATGGTTGGCAAGCTGTTACTTGCACCTCCTGCTAAGAAGAAGAACATTTATTGGATCTAGATTTTTAGACAGTGCTTTATTGGAATCACATCTAAACAAATTGAGAGCCCATTTAAAGTCTAGATGGTATCTATAAATACATATTAGAAAACTATTAAATATTAAACTCAAAGTTAGAAATTTTATATTTTAAACTCCAATCAGTATCCAATCAGTATCCAGTGTACCTGGATAATTTATAAAAGGTATATGACAAAATACTAAAAAGTATTTCTACAAAACAAATTGACCTGGTGTTTAGCAGTGTGCTTAAGATCGAAGGTGGAATTCGTCACATCTTTATTTTAAGGGATCTGAATTTTCACACTAATTTCCAGCGCTTTGGGATGTGTAAGGGACGGCTCAACACCATGCGCCATCCTCGGTTTCCATGGCGACGGCGATCCCTGTATGATAATCGGATTCCCACTATAACTGTGAAAACAACTCATTCCCGCCTGATCCAAGGAAATTAGAACATGAAACTGCAGTGAGGAGTAAGACTGAGCATCGACAGTGAAGAAAGGCTTTGTAGCAGGGCCAGCCTGCAGGGTCGGACCTGGGTCGGACCTGTTCAGAACTGCAGCAGCAAGGTAAACCAGAAAAGCCGTATAGTGTGGCAGAGGAGCTCAGCCATTTACTAGATGTGAAGAGTTATTAGCAGCGCTGGCTGAACAATCAATTTTGTTTTCAACATGTGTACTTTAGTATTAGAGGAAAAAGAGCATTAACAGGATAAAAGGAGAGCATTATTGAGGATGAACAAGCACAGGAAGCCTCTTGTGTGGACTGCATAGTTTCTGTTATTCAGACTGCCCATTTCCTTTCCCCTTCTTATTATACCTTTTAAACCAGGTCCAGTTTTCACACCTGCAGTTTCGTTCAGTCCAAGGAAAACAGTAATGCTGCACATTGAAGCTTTTTATTTCGTAATTTTTCACTGCTCAATATAATTTTTAGGTAACGATGAGCTGGTAGAAGCTGGATAAGAAATAAGTAGTGATGGAGGTAGTCACTCATCACACCACTGTTTTAACCACTTTTCATGGCTTAACACAGAAGTTCTCCGCAAACACAAAATAAACCACTACATGTAAATTGTTAATAAAAAATCTTTTATGTTTTTGAAAATTGACTCAGTATTAATAGGTTGAACAGAGGAGGAAAAAAAAACAACTACACCTTTTGCCTAAACGAGCAAGGCCAGAGAACTAAAGTATAGTCGACTTGAACCAGTACCAGGTATGTGATTGTATAAGTAAATAGCAACACAACTGTATTCAGCACGTTTACCAGCGTCTTTTTTTGTTGCCAGACACTCAAACTTTTTAATCATACACTAAAGCTGAGGAAAAAATGGTTCACTGCATAAATCACTTTTCACTGGTACAGTCTTAGCCTTTCACATTTATCTCCAGCTCAGAATATGACAACTATAGATCCACTCTCCTTTGCACAAGACAAATGACCTTATTACCACAGAGACTGTTCAGAATAGGATCATGTCAGGCATGGAAAAAAAACGCTCCTGAGAAAATACAGAGCTGCTCTGTTCCTCAGAGAAACCTTCACAAGAGCATTTTACAGACCAAACAAGTTTTAGATGTTGTTTGTGCTTTCAACACACATCAAGAGACTCTTCCAGAAGCTCTGGTGGACTGAGCAGCGTCTCCGTTTCTGTATAATTCAGTACAGTTCAGACACTTGTGGAAGAGCACCTTCTACTGAGGCTTTGCTGAGGACACATTTGTTTTACTGTAATGAAGTTTTTCTGTGTACTGACGACAATAAGCCTGGAGGGAAGCACTCCTTCCCTTGTTCACTGTATGGGTATGTGTACATATAGTATGTGTGTTTATGGCTTTTTCCACATGTTTTCATAGCACTAAGAGGTAGGAGAGAGAGTCCAGGCACACTGTGTTCTCCCCTGTGGGAAATTAGCGTCCATATGCATAATCACAGGATAGGATCGGATGCCCAGAATTCATTTTCCCTGGTTATTCACATAAATCCCTGAAGCCCCTACATTATCTACAGTTGCCTTGTTAAATATTTAAATATTGCAGATGTGTGTAAGTGTGAATGTTTGATGTTTTTAAAACAAGAATATTCGTTATGTAAGAATCCAAAATTTTCTATATGAGGTTTGTTCACTGTTATTGTCTTTATAAAAAGTGTTCATTGATTTGGATCTGGACAGTTCTGCAAAGAGGAGTAGGGACTAATCAGCCCAACAAGCATTAGTGTTCAGTCACAAGCCATCAGGCTGATTCATAATGGCAGACCTTAATAGCATGACTGATAGGCTAATAGACCAATCAAATTTGTGTCAGTCATTCAGTAGGCTTGCTATTTGCAGTGGATTCAATTGATTTGCTTAAAAATCACCATTTGCACCATTAGAACAACTGTGTGCAAACAGATTCTACAGATTTTATCAGGAAATTTTAAGGTTTCAGTAAGATGGAACAATTCCTCTACAACATTTTATCACACTAAATCACCAATATAAATACATCCAGTGTTCAGTATCTGAGACACCCTGTAGGGTAAAGACAAATCGGTGGAATCACAAGATGATGTGTGAGTGTTTTACCTCCTTTGGCGTCTCAACGTACGTAAGAGTCATGACAAAAGATCTGCCATGAAATACTGAAGTTCATATTTAACAGCTGTTTTTCAAACACTTTTTCTTCAGAAACCACTAGATTGTTACTCATTTCCCTTTTAAACCCATTTTGGCGCATTCGTCATCACTCAAATTCCTCAGGCTGCTTCTGTCTTTCTTTTGACCGTTACTCAAGTACAGTTCGAATGAGAAAACTAATAATTTGGTTACTGGGTGCCAGTGGTATATGGATGAGATAGAGACAAGGCCAAGAGAAGAGATCAATTTAAGACCAAGACGGGGGAGTCAAAGTCAAGACCACAAGACCGTAGGCAATGTGCTAATAAATATGTGCTAATCTCTGATTGAAATTTAAGTCTGTTATTCATGTCAGTGCTCCCCAGCCCAATAATCAGAAGCATTTGAACCACTAAGTTTTAAATCCAGTCACACTAATGATGTTACCAAATAAATCAGACCATCAGAACAGATCATTGAACCGCTGTATTAATTAAATACAGGTGTTTACGAGATCCCTCTGGTAGATGTGCAAGTGATGAGGAGCAGAATCCACAGCCCTGAAAGTGTATAACCATTCAGAAGTTTTTCAAGTTCATCACATTCAGTGGATATATTGGCAAGTTGCAGCATTTTCAGGACAAAATTACCTCTTTAAAAACTTCCATCACAACTCAACAGGAAACACTGTCCATTGAAACACAGAGGGGATTTCATGCTTAAACAACTTGACCTTTGGAGGATATCCGCTTGATCCCGGTCCGCTGAAGCTTCATTTTAGCTTTTCATTTGATTACATTTTCGCTCAGAATAAGGACTGTGGATTTTGTCCCATATCAAAGGATAAGAGGAAGAGATTACATCAAGAAATCAGCATCTACTTAAAGTTCCTATACTACACATGCACCTTCACTGTGTGTATTGTGGGGTCTTGGTGGGACCATAGATCCATCCTGCCCCACCCTAGCAGTGCTAATGGCTGTCGTCTGGGGACACTAAATTGCCCAGTTTCACGATGAAAACCTTGTGGATCTAAACGTCCTTAGCAGAGTGTTTCCCTTTCATATCACGGATTTAGCCTAGCTGAACTTGTTCTCATCTGAGTGACTCGTCAGATCATTCATCCTGACTTTCGCCCCTCAGGTGAGCCTCGCATCTCACTCGATGTTTATGCAGGTTGTCAACACCCGACAGCAGACGAAGTGGGGCTGGCAGTTGGTTTCCCTATGCCTGATCAGTCTGGACTATTGGCCCACAGCTGAAGGTCAGAACGAGGCGGCCCCACACAAACACACATCCTCATCCACATGAAAAATCAGGCCAATTTAGAAGGAGATTTATGGAGGAGCCAGGAGACATCTGGAGGATGCTGAGAGAAGTCGAATTAGACCGAAATTAAGGAAATTTGAGTTTGCACAAAACAACAGCTGACCATCATATCTACTCCCTGAACGAATTGCTGTTCCAATCATTCACATAATTAGTTCCTTAATGTGTAAAGCCCTTATCATTGAGCTATTGTTGAAAGAACAGTTTTAAACAATCATAATGCACTAATTATATTGTTTCAGAAAGGTTTTTAAAGCTGGTGATCAGTTGTCCCCTGAGAGTTTGATATTAGTGTCATGTCATAACAACATAACAACATCTTTTACTTTTAGCACTGTTTTTCATCTCAGTGTCATTTCACCATCTTCATAACCCATTTATGTAAAACTGACATCAATGAGGCAGGAGGGAAGTGAGAAGCCCCCGAGTCATCGCATGCAGTTTTTCAGCCCAGCAAGTGGCGCACTCAAGTGCCAGCAGATTTTCTTTTGTATTTTCAAAGCTTGTGTCAGAGCTACACAAAATTGTTCTGTGTCTTAGCTAAGCTCTTTAACAGAGACAAAGCGGTTGTCATTTTTTCTAACACCACCTAATTCCCTTAAATGTCACAGGAACACATTCAACCGGTGCTGAACAGCAGCAACAGTGTCAAACTCGGTTGTGCCGTTTCTCTCTTGGGTGTTCCCCTTTTTAAAATCGATCGCTCGGCTGATCTCCTGTATATTTCCGCCCACACGATACAATCAGAAAGTTTAAAGTCAGTTGCACAAGGTCACAAGTTCACTGCTGTTTTTGTTTATCGCTGTGTTTTCCACTTTTCCTGGTGGCAAAATCTGAAGCACCACAGCACTGACTCACAAAGCAACTGAGCTTTAGGAGCACCATCGACCCACAAACAGATTCAGCTTCTAATACGAAGAACTCAACACATCGTTTCTGCATCTGAGTGGATGGATCAACTCCTCCTCTCACCCTTCTGGCTCTTTCAAAACTGTTTTGTGTATCGCACACAGTACTCCTGTCATTTCTGAACAAGTACAAATATTCCTCCATACTTCCTCGTGAGATAACAGCTTGTTCAGTCAAGGGTTATCAGCTGCAGATGGCTGAAGACAATAAACATGTTCAAATATGAGGGTGGGTATTTTGAGGCAGTGTGACTTAAACCAAGCTCCCTTTCGTGTAATACTTCCACATTTTCCCTTCAAATAATCTGTTCATGTTTTCATTGTTTGTATCAGGTTGACCTTTCATGTAAAGTGGTTCTTATGATTGAATATCATGATTCATAACACTGAGGGCACAGGTTCTTTACCTATAAACAATCCAACTAGTGTAATGAGATGTGTGGGCTGCCCCTCACTATTAATGGCTTCTATAAATCACCTACTTATCTGAACAGCGCCAAAGCTCACCATTAATGCTGAGTCCCAACCTTTCTCTCTCCCTACAGTGAGCCACCTTCAAGCTATCCTGTTCAGTAATCTTGATTAATTCTGTTTACCACGGTGCAGCCATTATACAGAATGGCCCCTATAATTTTAGCAGACAGTCTTGGAGTTGAGAGGTTGACCTCGATCTTGCTCCACTCTTTGTTTCCAAGGTCGCCAGCCTCTCTAGCACAGAATTAACAATGAGTTTGCACACTTCTCCTGCTGTTTATTTAATACGGCTTCTCTCGTGCTGCAGAACAAACTGACTTCCGTTTGTGTTCAGGTAAATTACAGTAACACCGTGTAGTCGTCATTCAAGCATGAGCACAACTTTTAAGAAAATTACACAGCAGCAAGGGTAATATAGCGTGACGCTTTCTCTAAATTTGTGATACAGAGACGAATCACAGCAAATAACACTGCATGCTCTCCAGCGTTGCATCTCCATTTTACCTAATGATAATGCAAGAGAGGGTCCCACTCCAACTACAATGCTGCCTGATTGTATGGTCCTCAGCGTTGCCAGAAATGGCTTGCGCCGGGCCGGGCTTACTTCACATGAGCCGAAAGTCTTTTGTTCGTGGATAATACCTCAAAGAGAGCATCAGTTTGTTGGTCTGATGAGGCAGCGTGATGGCTTCTCTGCTGTGGTTCAGTGAGTGTGAAAAGTAAAAGAAAAATCCTGATGAACTGTGCTTTTATACTGCAGCTGCAGTGCTTTTAGTGTAATAATAAAGTACATGTTTGCTTGATATAGGAGGTGATCTATCTCTATAATCATGGCTAGTCTGAGCTGAATGTACTATCATCAGCAATTTCACATATTCAATTTGAGCTAATAACACTCGCTCTGTCCGTGTTTTCCAATTCTCCACTTATTGAACTGAATAGGGTACAACTGATTAAAATGATATTGTCCTACATGGTGAATTGTGGAAATCTTTAGGTCATTAAGGACACCGGTATAAGATGGATATCATGCTATTATATAGCTGCACACAGTAGTTAAGGATTGAAATTCTCCGTAGTTAAAAACACCCATTTCACTTCACTTTTTTATGCCTAGAGGTCCTAATAATTCTTAACATATAGTGTACTGTCCAGACTACAAAGAGCAGAGACAGAAGAAAGCAAAAATCCTCAATACTTAGCCCTACCATTCCCTCTTGCACTGATCCCAAATCGAGCCGCGTAATAGACCAATTTCAGCTCTGCCTAGAGCAAAACCTGTTCCCTTATTCATGTACTCTGATCTCTTCCTCTTTGACCAGATTGCACCGGCACAGGGAGGTAGAGTCCCCCTCCCTAGCAGGAAAAAAATGAAAGTAGATGGTTCTGTAGAGCTGTACTTTTCTGGATAGGCACAGCAGAGAGCTAACATTATGGATGGTAATGGACTGTTTGTATGCTCGGCTCCCTCTTAGTCTTATACTGTTCATTCCACATGCTCCCAGGGTGCTGCACCTCACTCCAAGGTCACAGGGGCTTAGATGGCGAAGCCAGGCCCACGCTTACAGTATGTAGGTCCCCCTGGTGGAGCAGGGTGGGTCCAATCACACTGAGAGCTAAGGTAATAAGTGCTGCTCCATGTGGCTGCACACAGAGAGAGTTGAAAGGAGGACACAAGACGGCTGTACCCTGGGATTCAGAGCGTGGCAGAGGGAATAGTTGTTGTCGGTAAAAAAAAATTAAAAAAAATACTCCTAAAACTACTGCAATGAATCACACAAACCTAGGGGAAAAGATATACAGTCAAGTGTCGACACTGGTTTGTCATTTAACACATTTAACAACCACTTCAGCTGTTGCTGCCTTTCAGTTTTTCAGCAGAAAAGTTGAAAGTTATTCTTATAAAAGCTCTGTAAAAGCTCTCATTTCCTACTGCCATTATCCTCGTAACTGCACAGAAACATGGACTTTGAAGTAATGTTGTTGACATTTTATAACAGCCATAGTTGTTGTCGTTTAAACAGTGATGTGGCTGTTAACTGTAATGCATTTTATCATCTTTTAAGTCAGAAAAATACACCTTTAAATACGCAGGGTCTGATATTTTCATTACTGGTTATGTGTTTAACAATATTTCAGTACAGAGCATGAGAAACCCCGAAGTGTAATATATCATAGCTTACTAAATATTGGCAGCCCAATTCCTACCAACCAGTCGAGGCACATGGCCGCCCACAATAAGCCTGGTTCTGCTTTTCTTTTCTGTATAATTCTGTATTTGTATTGTTAATTCTTTAAGGCCTTAAAACTTACATTGTAAAGTGCCTTGGGAGGACTTTTGTTGTGATTTGGCTTTTTATAAATAAACTGAATTATATTTATTCTTTTTTTTTAATCACGTTAATATTAAACTCAAGGGACATTAAATAGGAATCTGTGTGGAAGTATTTAAAGAACTGGAAGTAGTATTTAATTATTTTGTCAGTTGTGCCTGTGTCTTTGAGCAGATTTTTAAAAAGCCGGTTCTTGCCAGCCTCTTCCTGTAGCCACAAGAGTCCTGTCAGATGGGGAACAGCAGTGAGGATTTGGACAGCGTGCTTCTGTGTGCTTTGACCTCCGCTGGGCTCTAGAGTTTGGCTCTGTGTGGCGGCGGTCCGCAGGCCTCTTCTCTGTCTGATCGGATTGGGCCACAATTGAATGACACAACTGTTTGCTGGTGCCCAGTGGAGGCCGACTGGCATTCTGCTTGTGCCAAACTGGCTCTCTGCTGAGACGTCTCGCTGGGAAAATATCCCTCCAATCCAGTTCCACCTCCCAAATCTCCTGCTGTTTACCAAAAATAAGAAGTGTCACAGCAGCCCGTCCTGCTTCACATTGTCACTTCTCATAATTTAAATTACCAAATGGCGCTCACGCTTAGTTAATTAAAAGGCTCATTTAAATTTCCAACTGTCTGGGTTTTAATAAGACATTTCGAAAAATCAGGCCAAAGCTGACAGGGAGGTAAACATCTTAAGACAGCTGACTGCTTTTGCCTGTGCTTCATTTGCTTATAATTGACAAGAAGCATCAACATGCATTGATACTTGTGAATTTTTGGCCCATTTGGGTTTCCTCCTTGTGATTTTGGTGAGTTTGTCCAGCTGGCCAGCTGTGCTCCTCCACTTTCAGAACAGAGTAGCGGAAATGAGAAGCATCAGCACGGGCTGTTGCTGGGGACGGACGTCAGAAAGGATTCCACACTGGAACTGGCAAGCCTTGACATGCCATCCTCTATAAGATGAAAGTAATTGGACTCCTAATTGCTCTCAGAGGCATGTTTTGTCGGCCGAGCCAGTTGCCAGGCCTGCCCTCAGCCTCAGTACAAGTCCAGTGTCAGATCTGTGTGATCTGACCTCAACATTAGACAGAAACAAGAAAAAGGCGGTTCTTTCTTCTTCCTCTGGCTTCCTCCGTCCATGGTTTTTAATTTTTCTCTGGCAGCTCTATCACTCTGTGTCTGCAGCTCTGTTTACCTCCATTGGGGGGTCACTCCCTTCTCCAACTTCCCACTTGCCAAACTGTTAAATCAAATTTAAGTCAATATAAATTACATTTTCACTGCTGTTTTAAGCATCATCACAGGAGATCCTGTCATCACCATTTATGTGTATGGTATACTTTTGATTCTCACTACTAATTATCACTGAAATCTAATAGAAACACCATGAGAAGTGAGGTTCATAGTTCAGTTCTGAATATAAAAATGTAGAAAAAAAGGCATAAGTGTTTGCAGCATCTGTTAGTCATCCTATTGCGAGTCATCTGTGAACGTCTTTGCGCTGCATCTGAATGAGCAAACACTTGTTCTTGGTAGAAAAGTGTTGATGGAACAGCTATAAATGGTACATTGGTGAAGTTAAAAGTCTCAGGCACTCATGAGACGCCATGCCAGAGGTTTCTATACAGACATTTCAGCATCCCACTTGCAGTGAATTGTGTATTGTTTGTGGTTTTTGGTCTGGGTCTGATTCACTGTGACACGGTGGCATGTCAGATGCAGTTCTATGCAGAATATGAAGATGGGAGTTTATTTAGACAAATTCTGAGGCAAAACAATCTCAAGCGTTGTGTAACAGAGCTGGGAGAGCCAATAGAATCACGACTTGCAAAAGAAACACTCCAATGCCAAGTAAAGAACAGATCAGATCAGTTATGTATTTATGTAACCCAAATCACAATTTACCTGCAGCGTAGTCTGTACAGCATAATGCACCTTTTTTAAATAATGAAATTATCACCTCCTTAAATGGTGAAACCTTAGAGTAGCAGAAATAATTTGTTTGTTTAACAGACATATTTTGAATTCTTTTCCCCTAATTTCTCATTTGAAATACTTGAAAATTCATCTCAAAGAATTTATGCTATTGCTAATATGAATTTAATCTAACCTAAGCTGTCTAGCCAGTATATAGACCACTAACAATTAGAAAGTCAAACAATTTCAAAAGATGTGCACTCCTGAATCTAGGCAGTCAAACGTATTGTCTGATGTTGGTTTGAAATAGGTGCTACTGTGCTCTTACCATTATCACTCTCATTAAAATGGTCCTTCTCTGGTTTCTGTCAGAATGTGAGCATTTTCCTGTTGGAGAGTTTTCATGCAAATCCCTGAAAACTTGGCTTTACCGATTTTCTCTTTAAATATTTATTCCCAAGTTAGTGACTCTTGGTTTAAATTTTGAGTTACATGCTCATCTTCCATGCTCCCTCAGGGCTGTGTAGGGTGTAACTTTGCTGAAATGGCTTGGCAAGATAAGCAAATGGCCCCAAAACCCCCAACCCAAAAGTGAGCCAAATATGTTCCAGTTTTAGTAGAAAATGTCATTTAGTGTTAAAAATGAGGAAGCTAATGGTGTTTTCAGAGCCCTCTCTGACTTGTTACTGGCTGTTGTGTTTACATACATACAAGAAGATGAAATAAATAAAAAGGCCTGATTTAATTCTGCCAGATAAGTAATTTCTACCAGCTCTTCTACTTGGTATAACCAAAACTCCAATGTGCACATTCAACACCATGGACAGCTGTCGGTACAGGGGTCAGAATTTAATCCATTTATACACAATGTAAATTAATTTACCAATTAACAACCAGCATGCCTGCTTACAAATAACATGCACACCCACAGATGTCATCTATTGTAATCACTGGATCATTCAATTCAGTGCCTAAAGTTCACTGAGGCGTTACATGGACATGGCAGGATGGAGGGTACAGTACTGGTATGGCCACAGCCAGAAGTGATAATTACCATGTGGACTGTGGGAGGTAAAGGAGGGGCTTCCCTGTCGTTGCCTGGAGGTACCATTACAACAGATGTTAGGGTTTGGAGCTGTGTCTGTCAATTCTGGGATCATCATGACTATGATTAGGACCAGTTAGCTGGATGTATGCATATTGTGGAAACGAGTAGAAGGGAACTGAAGGAAGCACACTGAGGCAATTTCAGTAGACTGAATAATTTGTTAACTTTATGTCATTTCTCAAGAAAAAAGGCCAGAGATTCGAGTGGTATTTCTATTTTTGAGCTTCTCAAATGTCAAGATTTTTTGCCTGTTTTAGTGTTTTCTAAACATCTAAAAAAAAAAAAAACTAAAAAATGATATAAAATTTGAGCTAAATCTTTGATTTGAGCTAGGAGTAGAAGGCATCATGCAGTACACCACCAGTCATCCATCTTATTGCTCCATCTTTGTGACACACTACCTAATTTCATGGACTGTGTTGATATGGCTGTATCCCACACTGTAATTTCTTATTCCGGAATTTTGTCCAATCATCTAATATTTTTTAATGATTCACATAAATAACTAAGTTTGTCGTTTTCAAGCTAATTTAACTTAAAAAAGAGTTGAATGAATGCAGCCCTTCAACGTTGCACATATGTTTGTTGCTATTGGCAAAAGCCAGTAACACATGCTACAGCCACATTTGCCTTATTATCATGAGTTATATCAAGGCACTAGACAGAAATACCACTGCAGCTTTTCACAACCTGAGGAAGCGCTTTGAAACGAGCAAATGCAAAAATCAGAAATCAAACTAATACAGTGTCACTGATGCCTGATGGCAAATGATGAGCTGAAAGATTGTTGGTCACAATGCCTGTTTATTTCAATGTCACCCTCACAATGTTATCTGTCAAGCTGCCACCACTGTCATTGAGTTCAGTCTCACTTTTCAAGCCACCCTGGCACTGTGGAGTATGATTTAGGGAGGCTGTTGTGTTATATGATAGTGCCAGTAAGATCTGAAATGACAGCTCAGTCTAGTTCAATAAATAAAAAATAGATGGAAACTGATAACATCTTTTATTTTATAGTATCTTGGCTACTTATTAACAAGCGTAACTTGACTTTCCGTGGATAGTCACCAGGCACTTTTGATGTGATGCTGCTGCAAAGATGAGAACAGCTTAATTACAATTTTTATGATAATTATTGAGCTAGCTGGACATTAGCAGGCTCGCTGTTTTTCAAACAAAGTGCGTCGGTGGAAATGTTGAGAGGCTGTAGGTGTATGAAAGGAAACCTAATGGAGGAAAGGCCTTCTAATGATCGGACAGGGAGAAAGCAAAAACATCAAAGTGTGTGATGAAACAGACACTGTTGGAGATACATGAATTAAAAGAAAAGTCAAGCGAAAGCAGCCTTACGAAGCACCACATCTTAATCATCTCATGTTCACATCTGCATTAAATGGCAGATCGGTGACACTCGGTCTGTCTGTTATTTCTAAAGCTGAATTATTTGTCACCATCTAATCACGCACTGCATCACTCTGACACCTTTATTGGATTAGCAACCTGTCAGCTTGTGTGTATATGTGTGTAAAAAGATGTGGGTTCAGATATCCTGTGACTCAAATGTGATATCAGACTACCGATCTGTCGCAAGTGTCATTTAGATTCAAGACGTGTGTGTGTGTTAGTGGGGAGGGGGTTTGGTGAAGAAGTCCCAGATGAACTGATCTGTTCTAGGCAAATTCAGATGACCTGAAATTCACATCACCTCAACTTTAATGCTGTGTAATTTAGCCCCATGGCATAAATTCTCCCTGAAGTTCAAAGTCATACGTGTTCTTTGCAAAGTAGGAAATCAGATAAGGCTGTGAATATTCTGTGTTTTGTGGGAATTCGCTGCTGCTGCTGCTTCTTCCTAAACGCACACTTTAGCTGGAATACCTCCCCGTTCCCATTTGAATGTAATATTTGTGGAAGTCTCCAGTCTGCTAAGCCATTTTATGTATAAACCAAACCAAACCGACACCATCAGTAAACAGCACACACCTCGCACTCTAAACAGAATAAAAAGGTCAGTTGCCAAGTGTCTGGAAAGAGCACTTGAAGGGACGTCTGTTTGGGAGCATTAACAGCTCTGGGGACGTGTCTTTTTGAAATGGGCACCGTAGAAAATGACAGCTGACAAAAAATAAGGAAAGAACAAACACGAAACGAGGATGGACAAACCGCCTCCTCTTTAAACCCACAGATTCCTAGAAATCAGGATTCATCAGATGTCATCTACTGCAGTCGTCTTTTTATTTGAATTTACATGCAAAAGCAATGAGTTTTTAGAAATGCTCGTACACCTTTTCTACTACCAAGAGCTTAATGATCTTTGCCTTCCTGGAACTAATCTCCGCTTTTTGCAAAGACTCCAATTTCCGCAATATTCCCCCTTGTTATTTGCCTTGATAAAGTGTGTCAGTTGTGATGTTTGTAGCTGAAACCTGTGGGAGGCAGGGGGCTACAGGGGGAGGCATGAGGGAGTGGGTGGGGAGAAGAAAATGAGAAACTGTAGGGTGGAAGCTAAATAAAATCAAAGCTACAGGGCATTTGTTTCACTGTTCCTTCACTAAGTTACAGCACTTTAGGCTAGAAAAAAAAAAATCTTTATCACGTTTAGATGTGAAGCAGATGTTAAGCAGAGGGCTGTTTATAATGGGCTAAATGTGAATTCTTGTCCTACAGACTATATGTGACACTAATGTATAAATTCCAAGTCCTCCCACTAGCTTTTTAAGCCTACATTCTTCCTGTGCTTAACATAAGGTCAAAAGCTCTGAAAACACATTTTACATATATATATATATATTTTGATAAAGACCTTAATAAACGTATCTGGTCAAACTTCCACTGTGCGGCGGATAGATGCAATGACTCAACCTATCAGGATTAGTAGATGACGTAATTAACTAGAGGCTTACAATAGTTCAGGCAGGCGTAGAGGTCATTTTACACTCCCAGGTCAATGTTATATGTATGGCCATGACCTTCTGTACCCTATGTATGTGTAGTGTTTAACATATGGCACTCATTAATTTTTCATTTTCCATAAATCAAGAGGAAAAGGGTTAAACGCGGAATAAATTAGAATATTTCAAATCAAAGAGGGTAGTTTTTTTGATGGTATGCTAATTGATATGGGTGGCTGTACACTAAACTATATCCAGAGTAACTGATCTCTTAAAACTCCACAACTCTCTTCCACGCTCTACCCACAGCTTTGGGTATTAGCTGTTATGAAATTACAACAAACAAGGCCCCTACAAAAGTTAAGGAATTATGCAGAAATAATTGAAACTCTTCAACTGGCTATAAAGAAGCATCACTTCGCTGGGAATACAATGCTGCCAAGTTGTTTAGTGAGTCTGGGTCATGTATATTTTATCTTTATCTGTATATCTAACAAAAGCAGCTCCCTCCACCTCTGCTCACTGGCATGAAGAATAAACACAGCTTGATGTGTGTTTTTGAAAGCAGCGTAGACAGTTGTGACTTTCGTGTCAGGCCTGTGTCAAGCAGATTCTCTCTTGAGCGTCACCGCAAGTCACTCAAAACCAGAATACGCAAAAACTTGACATGAAGGTCCTTCGTGTTTAAAGACAGACGTTTCTTGAAGTAGGGTTATCAGCATTTAGAGCGCCCTCCAACCCACTAGAGTTCATGTCTTGCCCTGCTCCATCGGTCAGCCTCACTCCCTGACCATCAAAATCCGTCACTTTCTACCTCCCCTAGCTTGTGAAGCAGCCAGTGGTTGCCGGGCAGATTTCCCTGGAGGCAGTTAGCGGTTGAGCAAATAACCTCCCTTTTATCTGTATGACTCACCTACCAGTAGTCGTGCTGTGGCTTCTTGTCTGTCCTCCTCCATCAAACTGATTCCAAAAGACATGACTCCCCAGGCATTGCTATATTAGCCCTGGCCCTCACCCCCTCCAACCTCACAGCCGACTTAGCACGCAACCATGTGAGAGGTAGTTTCCTTCAAACAGTATCCTTCAACTATCAGAAAAGTGTTTGAGCCAACGTTGGTGTTTGATTCGTGTTGTTTGCCTTATAAAGTCGGGGGCAGAGAAACAATGGGCCATTACAGATCTCCAGCAGTTCATGTGTGAGTCACTTGTGAGTAATACACCTTTACTGGCAAAAACCAAATGATCAAATAGGACTTATCAGTTTGACACATACTTTCACAGTAGCTTTACTTTTGACATAAAGGTGCAGTATGTGAACTTTTCTTGTTCCACCCTACTGAAGGACATCTGTCGTCAACGAACGTTAAATCACCCAAGTTATTGAGCTTTAAGGTTTTCACACTCTAATAATGATGCTACAGTAGCTGTTCATATTGTGGCTTTGTTTGCAGTATTCATTATGTAGAAATCATCACTGGAAGGAAGATACTGTAAGCTCTGGATGTCACATCAGGTCAGAGGTTCGTTAATAAAGACATTAACGTAACGCCATGTTACTGTGCCTGCTTCGGTTTTCATATGAACGTGCCCTCGTTCTGCACAAGTTTATTAGCAACCTGACGCATATTTTTGCATTTAAATGCCCCGAACCAGTATTTCTACAGAAAGTCGACAAATATATCAAGTGAGCTCAAACATAGTTTGGACAGTTTTTTTCTCTTAATAAATAAAATCATCATTTAAAAACTGCATTTTGTATTTATGTTATATTTGTGTAAAAGATTAGTTTGTTGATCTGAATTATTTAGGTGTGACAAATATGCAGGGCCAGCGAGAAAAACGCTCCAGTTGAAACACCCTGACCATTAAAGGCAGATGACCTCTCACCCTTATTACAGGTTCTTTTGGAGGTTTCTTCCATTATAGAGAAACCTTGTTATTGCTCACTGGTGATTTGTAAGGTTTTAACCTAACTATACTGTCCTGAGATGATGAAAACCCTTCCACCACAAAACGCTCACTATAAACACAAACCTGTAGCTCACGTGAGGTTCAGACTGTACATAACGGCTAAGCTTGCAGTACAGACACTATAAGTGTCTGAAAACTGAATCGTAAAAGCTGTCGAACGAATCAATGTGTGTCACTATTTTAGTCTTTGCAACATCACTTAATGTCAGTTTCAGCCTCTAAATGTATGCCACGTCGCGTCTCACAGTACTTTATTCTGATGTCTACTGGACAACCTCTCATTTAGCCCCTGGCTGACAGACCCATTTTGCAGGGGGCGTGCCTCCTTGCAATGTTTGTCATATAAATAGACTGAACATATCCACCAACAGCTCACGGAGTGTGTCAGATCTACGCTGTATGAGGAACAAGGGTAGACGATAAGAGCTGCTGGGATCTGGGACCCCTGAGTCCTTCTCTCTGGCAGACAACAAGGCAGCTTTTTCTAACTTTGCTCAGCGCTTTGGAAGCAGTAATTGAAAATGTGGGAATCTTTGTCCACTGGCTTAATAGAGCTGTCCTGGCCTTGCTGCAAAGCGGGGTTAATAACTTTTTCCAGTTCCATTACCCCCTGAGATTGGCTTCAGGTGAGTAAAGAGGCTGCACTGGACAAGGGGGAAGTGGGCACTGGTCCTTATCTCCGCTCACTGCAGGCAGCTCACCTGACAATCATTTACGTGATTTATTATACACATAAGACTCCCTTTTGTGTGTGTGTGTGCGCACGTTACCACAGTGTCTGGAAATGCTTGCCTCTAGCGCATGAGTGGCCAGCAGATTGTGCTGATACTTGAGTGACACACTATAATTAATGTGCCAGTTCACTAACTCATCCACTTTAACAAAGTTTAGGCGGGCTGTTAGGCTTTGTACTTGCACACATCAGTGCAGCCATGTCTTGGCGTTTCACCCTGTCAGGCAGTGTTGAACTGGTTTGATATTTGACATGTGTTCCTGTCAGGTGGCAGCATAAAATTTGGATTTTCTTCTTTTGGTGAAGCAGTGATGGCGCAGCAGTTGGTTTGCTGCTGGTTGGCTGGTGATTTTTCCCATTTTTCTTTGATGGGAAGTGAACAAAGGCAGCGAAGGTAGAGTGAAAGAGGGAGCACAGTAAGGATCTGGACTTTATCCGAGGTGCAGATTGAGATTTCATGCATGAATTGTTCTTTATACTAGAATGACCCAGCAGACTCATTAGTTACATTTATATGCACAAATAAAGCCAGCTCTGGGTAGAGCCTTACTTCCCCAATAGTGGATCGATGTTTTTTCAGGTTGCCATCAAGAAACCACTTAACAAATATTGAACAATGCATGAATAAATACATCTGAGCATACACAAGCCCCTATTGTTTTAGTTTACTTCTAATTGGTAAGAAATATATAAAGCTATTCCAGTGTTATGTCTTTTTACGAGTAGTTTTTATGTTAATCTTTCAAAAGTTCCTTTCTGGCAATTTAAGCATGGCTCAGAAAGACCACATAGTACGTCTCCATATATATTAAAACAAAGCATTTCATTAAACATTGTCATTAGGTCGATGCCACTGATGACTAAGGTCAAACCTGAATTGCGCTTGTTCTGCAACATTAATACTGATGCCAAAGAAAAGAGCTAAATCAACTGAATAAACATAAGTGAGTAATGACGCTTCCCTAATGAAATGGACCATCAAGACTGGATTTACTTAAATAATACAAATTTATCTGCAGAATATTTCCCCCAGTTCACTAGAACTGTGTTAATTGTTTCATGCAAACACAAGCTTTAATTTGCTTTGAGTTGTTTTTCCTGTGTCATTTATTCTAATTACGCTGTTAGCGCTCCCTTCGGATCAAAACAAGTGTCCTTGCTACCATTATTAGTTTATTCCAGATCTATAAAGCAATCAGTAAGCGTCTACTCGAGGAGTATGTAAAACAGCAGGGATTCCCATGCTTTGATCTGTAATCAAATCTGGATTAAAACCTCAGAACAACTGTTCGGTGGTAAATGATCAGGACAGTGACAGTTGACTGTGGGAAGGATTTCATTAGCATTTTATTGCTATAACAGGAATTTCAACATCTGAACCATGTTCAGTTTAAATGTTGTATTTTGTAAATTACTCATATTTGACTCAGGAGCAGAGTTTCTATTGGGTTCGCTTGTTTGGTCAAAGTGCGTCACTATTGATCCAGACTATTGATCCCAGCACGGCAATATGTATGTGTGTGTTTCTTGCTACTTTTTATTTGCGTTTTGTGAAATATTCGTTCCACCATCAGTTTCCTCCTGTTTAAGGAGTCAAAAACACAGCAGTCTCTTGACAGTCAGTCTTTTACTGTTCACTGTAAATATGTTTGTCAGGGTTTTACAAAATGGTGGACACAAATGCAGACATGAGCAAGGAGGTAGTGGATAAATTTATGTTGAATAAAGGAAATGAATCACTACATAGAAACTGAATAGAATAAAACAGGGCAGAAACAAGACAAAAATGAAAAAAGTAAACTGAGAGAGGCCTAGAGTAACAGCACATAGCAAACTAAACTAACTAAACTCTGCAGAACTGAAACATAGGTCATGGAAGTCAGGGGCATGAACAAGAGAGTGTAACAAAGAAAGGTAAACCACAAAGAAAGAAACTAAGCACACAGACCATAAAAATAAGGTCACGTAACCAACTAACACATTAACAAATGAGAACCAAGTCCAAGAAACCACAGGAGCAAACCAGGAGCGTAACAGTGGCAGGAACATCAGACAAAAGCAAAGTCCAAAACCAAGAAACAAACAGGGTGACGTGCCGATGGTTTGTTGACAGAGCAGGGTTTTTATGGTGTGGCTTGATTACTGATGAGCTGCAGGTGGAGTGATAGAGTGATTAGATGTGACTGAGTGTGTGTGTGTGTGTGTGTGTGTGTGTGTGTCCCAGAAGCAAAGCAGGGGCGTGGTCGTAAAAGCGAGTGTGCAAGGTGAGTTTGAATATGATGGGACAGGAAAGGTTAACTAGGGCAGAGACTTAAATAAGACATAGATCACGACTTCCTCATGAGGTCCGTCTGACTTCAGATTCATTTAGTATTCATTGACTTTTACCACAATAATACTGCATCTGGATTTTGATTTAATTATTTTGCTCTTAACATACATTTGTAGCTGCTTTTCTTAGTATATTTTCTCTTTCTTGTGGTGTTGACGTTAACACGTTGTATCACAAGAATTTAAAGTTTTTATGTGCAGAGCTAAACAGCCACATTTTTAGTTTTGGGTTGATGAATGTTGCGGTGAATCATTTCAATGTTTTCATTCTGTGTGTAGCTTAAAAAAACACACTTTTACATCACATAAAGGAAAATATAAATCAATGCACAGCACAGCACATGTTAGAGGGCTAAGAGTAGGAAAATATTGATGCTCTTGCTATATTGTGTTGTGATCATTTTTTAATTCATAAATTAATATTTAACATTGGTGGATTCACAGCGCCACTAGATGGCAGTGTTTTTTTTAACTCTCAAGTTATACATATTGTGGTGGGCTTGTTACTCTATGACAGTTTTGGTTTTAAACACCAGGCCCTCACCCACCTCCCTGTTGCACCCTCCAGCCTCACAGCCAAGTTAGCAAGCAATGATGGCTAAATGTTGGATTTGAGCTTAATTTCAACAAATATCATTCTGGTAAAAGATGATTTACCAATACCAGTTATGCATACTCACATCAAAAGACATACAATTTCAAGTATGGGAAAGCAAATTAACTCCTGCTCCAAATTTCTGGGCATTTTCTTCTCTGTACTTGTCTGTACTACAGAGTACACATAGAGCCAAGTACACATCAAAGAATCTGCAGTGTTCTGCGTCCTCCCATACTCAAGAGTCTGAGTTTGCACTTGCCAAGTCTGAATATGAAGTACAGGAGTTCATACTTCTGCATTAAGAAATCCCTTTTACTGCTCGGTGCAAGGAAACAGGAAACATTTATTGCAAAAAGAAGGGCAACATCAGTTGTATGGAACTATTTCAGGTACAGAAAGATGAAGTTAACCAAAACAGCTGCCTTTCGTCTGTTGCTGCAACAAGATGCAACACACAAACTTATTAAATCAGCGGTACAAAGCTCTGTGTGAGGAGTGCTGAGGGAGATCTGGATGCCGCGCAGATGCACATACATATCAATATATATTACTGTATTGTGCAGCACTAGGCTTTACCAGTATTGCAGTGTAATATGTCATATGCACATGTAGATGATGAAGCATCTCATATTCTCATATTGACCCTATGACTTTTGCTTGTGTGGTCAGTGCATACACGTATTCAATTAGTTTAAATTAGGCCGACAACAACTGTCAAACCATTTTGGGATGATTAGTGTATAATTCTTAATTAAAATGGCTTTAATCTGTGATTTACTGGGTAATTACCTCATGAAAACCAATCAAATGACAAAAGGGAGCTAACACTGGCAAAAGGCCATCACGTTGTCTTGTGGTACCACATACAGCTGCTGTATTCTGTGGGCTAGGACTGGACCATATTGGTTCAGGTTTGGGAGGTTGTTGGCAGGTTTATTACTTTCTTAAACAGCATGTCCTGAAACACCGAGCACACTGAGAGAGCTGGCCATAGCTGGAGCCTGTGGGGTAGCTGTCCACGTGATATCAACAAGCTTTCCAAATCTGGACTTAAGAAAGGGACGTTTCTTTTGTGTCAATCTACCCATGTCTGTATTTGATTTGGTTTATAGCAATGGCTTTGTTAATATTGTTACAGCTGCCCGCTTTGGGAAGCAGGGAATCCACTGGGAACCAAGGAGCAATAAGAGGAAAAAAATAAAAAAACATGAAAGCAAGATGAAGGAGGATAGAGGGAGATGGAGAGCGAGGGAGCTGACCCAGTTAGAGAAGGAGATCGAGCAAAAGAGAAAAACGGAGAGAGAGGTGATAGGAGGTGCCAGCATCGCCGCTGCGGTTGGGGACCTGCTGGGCCATCTGGCGGCCTTATAATTGGGTTGGGGTTTTACACCTGAGCAGCACACCTCCAAAGAGATTGCTAGATCAAAAACCAAGAAGGAAACAAGCAGTTTCATTGCATCCTGCAGTGTGATGAAGGTGGAAATGACTGTGAAAGTTGAGTGGCGGTCAGATCGGTTGATCTTTCCTTCAAATTTACATTCAGCTCTTTGTTGTAGCTCACTGGTTACAAGAGGGAAAGATTTAATGTGACATTTTTATCATTGGAGTGGAAGGGATGAGCTGCAGTGTGATGAGGGAGGAGGAGGAGGAGGAGGAACGTGCAGCCATTTTGTGCAGAAACAGCGTTATTTAAAGCTTTCTTCCGAGTATGTCGCAATAGTGACAGGGCAGATTTGTGTGACAATGGATATACAGTGTGATTACATAACAGTGACAGCCCTTGGAAAAGGGAAAAAGGTCAACACCGCTCTCAGGTTCTCCATGAAGATAAACAAGCCTCAAGCCACTCCAAACCAGACCAGCTCTTCAAGTGCGCTCCCTGCTGCGCAGCACTGCTGACAGTGCCCGTTACACGGAAGTTGTCATCTTATGCTTGAATAGGCAAGTAGTCATTAAGGTGCAAATATGAGCCGAATTAATGTTTTATTCTGTGCCAGTGATGTGAGAGGCATAACAGACGCTATGGGTGGTCCCACACACACACACACACTGCTCATTTCTGGTTGGCTTCCATTTGACATTTTGAACAGAGATTGAGAAGCATCAGCCTTAAACAAGGAAAATGATGAGCTACAGTGGAACACTATTCATTGTGAAGATGTGGAAGGTGAAAGGAATACTGCATTTACCTTAAACTGTGCACCCACTATATTCCTATCTATTACGCAGCCCTGTACAAGCAATGTGGAATACTGAGCCATGTTTGTGTTCATGTCTCTCACGTCTGACACAAGCTCACTTGGTAATATTGAGTAAAACCCTATGTTCCCCCTCCCCTCGGGGCATGATCAATTCTTTTTCCATAGACGAAGCCGCCCACATAAGCACACAAGAGCATCATCGAGCTCCGTAAAAGTCCTCGCCTGTGCTGAAGCATCTCTGTCATTGCCTCTCAATGGCTCAGCCCCCACACTAACCTTGTAGCATTTCAAAAAGGAGACCAAAGGGAGGCTGAGCAAACATGGACATGTGTAGGCGTCCATGCAACCAAGGGGGAGGTTGAGAAGCCTGAGGTAACCAGCAGTTGCTTTGTTCTCAGCAAGAGAAGGTTTATTACCACTCTTTACCTGAGCTAAGTTAAACTTAATGAATCATTTTTTTTAATTATAGGTTTTAGTTTTTGTATATTTTGCCTTCCTTTTAGAAGTATTTCCTGCAGCTGCTGGCCATGTGACATGCCACGAAAACGTGTCGGTGGCAAAAAATGTTGTTAAAGAAGTGTTAGCTGAGTGCTAAAATCACAGCTGGAGAGTGCAGTGATATCATGCTTTCACAGTATGTTGGGAAGCAGCAGCTGGCAAACACAAAGACATTGTGAATACCGGCTCATGCCGTCAACCCAGAGTCACAAATACTTTTATTCAGTGTTCAGTGTCACAAGGGATTCAAACTTGGTTAAGCTGATTCATTTAAAGGCTTGTTATTGTTTCAGCTGTTCTGTCGCTGTAGGATTAGGATTAGCATCATGGTCTCAGTAGCATAAATGTAAAAACATCAATTGGATAAATATTAAAGGTATAATAAAGACACTGTTTATTGGCGTATTGCATCAGCCACTGCCTGCACGAAGGCTTAAGTCTGGGACAGTCAAACAAAACTATGATATTTCAGTCAATAGGTTTATCTGGTTGTTAAATTATAATCTCGTGTTCACTTCTTTTTGTTTAATGGGCAAGTACAGTTGATGTTATATATGCTCTTTCATCACATAACAATTAAACTGTTATTAATTCATCAACCAGTGATTCTTCTTAGCCTTGCTACCTCGCTACTGTTAGCAACAGTGCTAACCAAGGTATAAAGAGCAAGTGGTCTTTTTTCTTACCTATAACAGCCTGTGTAATGGGTAACTCTGCTGGCCAGGACTTTACTAAGAGCCTGAGCTTCTGCCTTCCTTCAGTGACGGATGTCAAAAATGGTTTCTGGTTTATGTACAGTATGTATACTAAGATGTTCTTTAGCTAAATTTTAAATTGCATGTGCTGATACATCACGATTGTTCAATCCAGCCAGACACAGTTTAACACTGAAAATCTTACAAGTTGAAAGTGCAGATTTGTTCTAGCTCTTCTGTTCTGACCCGGTGGAACGACATCGAAGTCTCTCAAATTAAAGAAGAAGTGAAATTACGGGCACAAGAACAATGGAGGATAGTGTGGGAATGCCATCTTGTTTCTCGTGTGGTGGTTTTGCAGCAAAGAGACAAATTCAGTTTCAGGAAAGGCTGAAGATGAAAGACAACAAGACGGCTATGGTTGCAGTTTTAATGTTTCTCTCCGACCAATCAGTGTCAAAAAAGTACCTGAAAAAAGGTACTATCTACAACTTTTGGCTGAAGGACGGAAAAACTGTAAATTACTTGACCTTGACAGAATTAACATTACAACTATATAAAAGTATATAGAAAACCCGACAAATTCCCCTTAAGCAGCACTAGGAGAGAGTGGAGAGGAAAAACTACCTTTAATGGAAGAAACCTCCAACAGAACCATGCTCAAGGTGGGCGGCCATCTGCCTTAACTGGTCGGTTGAAATTTGTCTTTGCTGTTCAGTATATCCTTCCTTGTAAATTTTCTCTTTATCTTTCTGTCAGGGCACAAAATGCAGCTCACCTTTGACCTACACATTGGCATTATTTTATTCTCCATATATCTGCAAACTCAACTAATAATTAATATGGCTTCTCATTGCTCATTACTCATACTGATTGTTAGATGTGGAGCTGCCCTTCGTGCTCATCTGTGGTTGGTGGTGTACTTTTTCATATGAAGAAGTGATGCTTGCTGCATAAATACGGAATCGCTTATAGAGAAAATGATAGTGTACCATAGAAATGGGCCTGACATTATGGGTCCATTACTGTCATGTTGCTGAACTGGGTGTTGTATATTCCCAAAAAATGTTCAGATCCTTTTTGAAAATAGTATTTACCTCACTCTATAGTCCATGTTTGAATGTAATGCAATTGCTTCATCCTCAAATCAGTAACTTTAGTGGAAATCATGCTGCACTAATGTATCTAAAAGACCTTCAGAGACTCATGTCAAATATTTACCCTCGTTTGTAGCACTGGGAACAACTGGAACTGTATTATTTACAGCAGGCTGCTTCTCCACTGCCTCTTGAATCGAACTATAAAAACAAATGACTTGCATTTATTTCAAGTCTCCTAAGAACAGTCCTCGTGTGATCAACACATTGATTTTGTTTAGATGAATGTTCTGTGGTTCCCCAGATTCCAGAGAAACACAGCTGGGAAATCTGAAAGCGTGCAGAGAATGAGAAACAATGTCCCTTCTCCCAACTTCAGTTAGAGCTCATTAAACAAGAGGACCTGCTACTACACAGCTACTCAAGTGAGGCTGCAAAGTGTCCAATAGTTGCAGTTTTGAACCTGATCTTTTCACCCAAGGGAATGAAACCCTTTCTTTCCACCCAGACGGCGCATCCGCATATGACTTAACATGTTCAAATACGGCTAAACATTATTGTGAAATGTGAAAATATAGAAAATCATTTAGTATCTGATGTCATTCAGTCCAAATTGCCTCGCTGCCTTTGCAAACCTAACTGGAAGAAGCACAAATTCTCCTCAGCTCTGTGGAGCTTTCTTCTCTTTCATGTTTTCACAGATTATATTAGGATGAATTGCTGCCACGTTTTGTCGTCGGCTGTGTGAGGTTTAGAAACGTTTATTACAGGAGGCCATCCCGAGGGTTACATTTATGATTTTTCACTTACATAGAAACCTTTAAAGGTATTTTTGTCAGCAGCAGTGCAGTGCCCTTTGAGTTTAATGAGCACTGTGCTGTGGCAAAGAGGGAAGGCTATTAACCATCACAGCGTGCTGGTGGAAAAAGTCCACAAGTTTAGTACGCCATTATCCTCTTAGATTGCTGTGGTGACAGAGCCAAATTACAACATACACAGGAAGAGTGGACACAGTAGAAGTGTCACAGCGATGCACCTGACAGTTATCTGTCATGGTGCTAAGTGGTACACAACACAGTCCAGTTGGGTTTTTTTCTGCTAAAACATTTTGCACAAATTGCTGTTTTATTTTGTCTGTGTTTAAAAAAGCAGGTTTACCTAGATCAGAAATAAAATATTAAAGGAAATTAGACATAATGATTGATTGAGCATAGTAAAACCATGATTCATTGTCATTTTATGTGCGAAAATACCAAGCACCTGTCTATAAAATGTAAAGATTTGCTGCTTATCTTTCATGTAGTGTGTGACTGTAAATGACTTTTTAGACATTTTTCACTATTTCTGGAAGGTTAAATAATCATCAATTCAAACACAATAATATTTAGCATTATTAATACTAATAATAAAATGTTGATTTCTGTGTTATTTTTGTATATAATTTGGGGAAATATATATATTGGGATTTATTATAATACCATAAAGCCTTAGGGTCTTTAGTGTTGTGTAATATAGTGTCTCCTTCTATTGTCCTAAAGCATTAGTGAAATACTGTGGAAACCTCACGTGAAACCAACCTGGTGGTGGTTGATAGGTTCAGATGATCACACATGCATTATCTTCTCTGCTCTGTAACATGATTCACTGTACGTTTACTTTACTGTGCCAAAGCACAGAAGTACAGTTAGGCCAGGAGCAGCGCTGAGATTTACTCCCTGTGTTGTGCGAGAGTAATAAATAATCATTTTATCTCTGCTCTGTGATGTTAATCTGGAGTTTAAGCAGTGAGCGAATAGCTTTGTTCTGAATTCAACACACTGGCCAATTTATTCAGGACCCCAGCTGATGTTTACTCAGGCTGAGCCAGCAGCTGCTCACACGGTCTGCATCAACTCAGTCATCCGACAAGGCGAGCGCTCTGCTTCTGACATGCATCTGTCACAGCGGCGAAAAAAAAAAGAAAAAAACAAAAAACCTAACCCCCTTTGTTTTGTCGTTCTCTTTCTTTGTCTTTCTCCGCTTGCTCAGCATCTGCCTGGCTGCCCGACATCGCCGCGATGAATGAAAGTCGAAGGGAAGCACTGGCGGCGGCGGCGCCCGCGCCCACCACTGCCTCCTCCTCCACGGCTGGCTCTAACACCACCAACATGGCCGGCCCAGGCACTGGTGAGAAGGATGAAGCCTTTTCCAAGCTCAAGGACAAGTTCATGAATGAGCTGAACAAAATCCCATGTACGTGTTTCACTTTGAACTCTACTGTAGCGGTGGCAACAGAAAATAAACCAAAAATATATTTCATAACTGATTAAATGAAGGGTTTCAAGTAGAAATATACAAACCTCAAAGCCTGATGGTAAAAGTGATTCCTCTAGAGAAGTTAATGTTTTGAACTGTTCATTTGTTATAATTAATAATTTAAAGATTTCACTTCAAGTTCTGGCAAACTATTGTAAACATTCCTCAGCATTTGCCAACGTTTCATTAAAAATTTCATCAGGGAGCAAAATGTTAGTTGCAACTCGACACAAATCCATGGTTCCTTCCACAGTCTGATCTTATACACACAAGACGTAGTGGGGAGGCAAATTGTCTATTTGAGTTATTAGGTTTACAGTTCTGTCCTCAAAAACATCAAATATGTATGGGGACCACATTGGTAACATTTACTTTCCATCATCAAACAAACAAACAGACAAAAAAATCCCACTGATTCACTGACAGGAATGTAGTGTATAAAATAATACAATTTAATTGCTTGCATTATTGAAAATGAATTTATAGATTTAAATAAAAGCAGTTTCTCCGTGAGAAGAGCCAACACAATATTTTTAAACAGATGTGTCAGTCAGAGCTTTTGTCTCCAGGTCAAACATGTTTACCACATCTATAGATAAGGATAAGACAAGTAAAACATAGATGTTTAACAATTCCAGCATGATACAATGAAAATTCAACTAAAAGTCAATGTGTTTCCACTTCATTCTGCATCATTCATTCTGTTTTCCAGTGGCCTTGCAGCTACATGATGATGATTATGTTTTTTTCAGATACTGGTAAAACCATGACTCAAAAATGATTCAACAGTGTTTGTGATTGAACTTTTTCTAATGACGCACACGAAATTTAACACGTGTCACCGATGGCATCTGACAAAGAATCAAGAGGAAAAGTGACTTATATCTAGTTTTCTGCTTGGGAGGCTAAGTAGTAATAAAATGTTCGAGTGCTTTCAGATGGAATCATCTCACTAAATTGTCTTATAAAGAACATAATCACATTGAAGTGGAGAATAAACATCTGGCAACAATAAATCAAGCGTTTGACTTGATAAATCACTAAATGATGTTTAACAGCCTCCATCATTAGCTCTTAGATTTTCAGTTTTTCAGTCAGAACGAACTCTTCATTTCAACATCCTCTCGCCTTTGTGTCACCAAACGCTCCCAATACTTCCACATGTTTTCACCTGGAGCATGTTGCAGCGTTTAGTATATGAGAATATGGTTGTCACTGTGTCGCTGAGCATAAAGCACTGCCTGCAGATCCACGAGTTTTTCAGCCAGAAATCTAAATATAGATATATCCACAGGCTCATGTGGAAGTAATTCTCGCAGCAGGAAATGGCTCCTGTGGAAGAGAAGCCCTATTTCTTCAGCAAAGACACAAATGACACCACTAGTCACGTTCCCAGAGATGTAATAGGGCAGGGAATCAGTATGAGCAGTTCCTCCTTTCACAGAGGTCAGTGTGTATTTGTACTAGGCACAATTTACCAAAATAAAAGCCCTAATAGATATTCATATTATATCTATGTTGTCCTGGTGGAAATGAAAATGCAGTACATTTAGATTACAAACACATGGTTTGGTACTGAGGATGAACCAAACAGGATAGTTGGTTAGTTCAGTCACTGACACGTATCACTAGTACTACCACATGCAGCTCGAGCCTGACAATGATAATGTCATCTGGAGAAAAAGTGAATTGGGCTTTTTTGGACATCACAAGCAGAAAAGTTATCTGGGATCATTCCACAGCAGCTTATCCGTAATACAGAGTCTTAAATTACCGTTTTCTCACCTCATCTTCTCAATCAGAAGCAGTGAGCTTGCTCCCCGCTGCTGCCAAGCTGATGATAAATGCACCAGACTTGTTTACTCTGTGGAATATCGATACTGTCTGAAGAAAGTCGGGTAGCACCTTTAACAAGGAATGTGTGTGAGGAGAAGCTGCACCCTCACCACCGCCTCTCTACTGTTTCCTTCCAGGCTTATAACCCAGTTTAAGCCTCAAAGGCTTTGAGGTTGGTCGCACAGGCCTAACTTGTTGCTGAGTTTATGTCCATTGAGATCTGCAGGACGAATTTGTGAGGTTGGGTTGTTTACCGAGCCTACCTGTTAATCCAGCACACAACAACCAGCTGACTTTATTTCAATCTTTTTTACTTTTTATTTTCAATATTCTAAACGTGTTTTGAGGATTAAAAAGTCTCAAGAATATGTTTACATATCTTAATTTATAAAGTCAAGGTTTGATTACTGTCGTGAGATTCTGTTTATTGAGCTCTAGGGCTAAATTATCAATGAAGGTATCATAAATTTAGATTTAGAGAGATGCAAAACCATGAAGGCAACTCCAACACCAAGTCGGATCATGAGACTGAGGGTACGTTTGTAATATTTTTTAATAATTACAAATATATTAACTTGAGTGGTAGATGCGTTTTTTAAGCATTTTAAAAATTACTCCCTTAAATAACACCAGCCGTCCGTGCACACCTGGACCTGCCTTCCAAAGGCAGCACATTCAGATTATTTAGATGTTATATATAGGTGACATTGTAAGCAAAAAACATGTTGATGACAGTTGGTCTGATAAATTTTACTTTTGATCCACTAAAAACCATAAGGTGGACATGATCTAGATGTATTATACATTAATTATGATTCCAATAATACTGTATCCCTTAAAATATTGTCATTAAGCATTAAGCATTGGAATATATTTTCAACATGCATTGTATATTTTATAATATTTTTTTTCTACCATTCTGCCTAGATGTTTTTTCCCTACATATGACCCCTAGGGGACTCCGTAGAAGGCATTAAAGGCCCTTCGAAGGAAACTGATATCTGTCTTCCCACCTAAACTAACATCAAAGTGATGCAGCACTTAAGTTTGTGTTGTCTTCATTCTTCAAAGACTGACTCTTTGGGATTAAACTCTTTCAGATCTGACTGCCGTACACTTTCGGCGCTGGCTGACAAGAGTGTCGTACACCTGATGGTTACAGCTAAGAAGACACTAAAAGTCCTTGTGGTGTGCATTGACACAGATCTAGAGGGCATTTTCAAAAAGATGTCAGTGTTTCTCAAATTCTTTGACTTTGTGGCAGCTCACATCAAGCAGACAGGCGACTTTATTAAAGGGGATTACGGTGGTGGATCAGCAGAGCTATTTGTCTCTGCCTGCCTGCTGCTCTGGCGACAAGCCTGGTTATCTACTCTCTACCCTCACTTTACAAAGTTGGACTGCCATGAGACACCATCAGGAGCTGGTCACACCAAAGCCAAATCTGAGTCTTGAACCAGCAAATGGAAAACAGAACTTACTTAAAGATACTTTACAAAGATCATAAATCATAAATCATGTTGCCTCCATTAATGTACATGATACGTTTATCAGAAAGACATAAGTTTAGGAAAATACAGCCATTTTAGCAGATGGTAAAATTGCACTTAGGATAAAGATGCTTTGAGCTAAATGCTAACATCATGCTAAAATATTGTATTAATAGCAAGTAGCCTTTGCTATCTTAGTTTTAGCATGCTAACATGTTATTTTATCGCTAAATACACTTTCAACCTCAACGTGCTGCTAGCGGAAAAGTGAAGGGATCACTGAAGTCGCTTTGATTCATCCACTGGCACCATGAATGTACACAATTTCAAGCCAATCCATTCAGTAGTTGGAAAGATACTGTGCTGTAAAAACATATTTTCCACCTTCCTGATTTTTTAAATGATGATTTCATTTATTAAGGGAAAGGCACTGTGCAAACCTGTCTGGCCCAATGTAAAAAGGTATTTGCCCCCTAAACCTAAAAAACTGGTTGTGCCTTTGGCAGCATCAACAATTGTTTTAATTCAGCCGCACTGGAGGGTTTTCAAGCATGAATGGCCTGTCTAAGGTCATGACACAGCATCTCAATCAGATTTGTGCGCAGACTTTGTCCACTCCAAAACGTAACATTCTTCTTCAGGATTTATTGATAGAGTTTAGAATTCATGGTTCCATCCATTATGGTAAGTCGTCCAGGTCCCGAAGCTGCAAAGCAGCCCCAGGCCATCACACTTCCACCACCATGTTTGACTGTTGATATGATGTTCTCTTATGAAATGTATGAAATGTAACAGGACACACACCTTCCAAAAAGTTAAACTTTTGTCTCATCCACAAAATTTTTGCCCAAAATGTAAAGCCAGGCAGGTTTGGACACCTTTGTTTCCCCTTAATACATGAAATCATCATTTAATAACTGCATTTTATATGCATGGGTTATCTTTGTGTAATATTAAAATTTGTTTGATGATCTGAGTCATTTAGGTGTGACAAATATGCAAAAAAATATTTCCACTGTGTCTTGTGTAGCAAAAAACATAAACAAAATGTGTTCAAATGAACATTATCCATGGTGGAACAATATCCACTACCCTTTTGTGAATGATTTCATACATATTCGAAGTGAATACTGTGAAGGCAAACAGAGCAGGCCACTCTTACTTATACACCATATTTAACTGCACTGCTTTTCTTTGTGCCCAGATATGAGCATCTCATCATTATCACATGTATTATTGTAAGTCCACTTAATGCACTGTTAACGTAATGTCCCTCCTGCATTTCTTGCAAAAGCATTGTGTTGATTTCCTCATAATATAATAATCATGACAATGGACCCGACAGAGTAGAAATATCTAATTTAACCCAATCACAAAGAACTAGACTGGCCCATTTTAAATGAAATCGTGTTTAGTATAAAATGAGAAACCCACACACTGGACATGTGGATGCAGTTTTCATTATCATCAGCTCTCAGTGACTTCACAGAGTCCTCGTTGTGAGATTCTTCCTGCGGCAGGATTGTTTGCTTAAACAAGCCACAGCGGGGAAAGGGCTCGGACAGCGCTGCTCTCTTAGCTTTAACAAGATATAATGTCAAGGTTAATTGACCAACAGGGTCCTGTCACATTGGATTAGTGTGGGCTGCTGGAAGTGGATATAACCCAGATGCAATACTACACACACATATATACTGTACACAAATGTTGTTATAGTTCTGAGGGAAATCAATGACGTAATGTATTCCCAAGCCCCCAGACCGAACCTTAGCTAAAGGTCTGCCCCCAACCCATGAAATCAAGTCTGAGTATTATCAGTTTTATCATGGTGATGTTAAAACATGCAGAAAATGTAAAATGTTCTGCTCTCCGTGCCAACCTTTAAGATGCACTAGTTTCAGTAAGTTTTTTTAAATACTGGGTGTTGCACGCCTGTTCAGCAAAAATAGTGCGTGACACTCTGATAGGACACTGTGATAAATGATCAGCACTCATGTAACGGCTTCTCATTCATCCAATCACACCAATGGTCTCACCTACTGGAAGCAGCTTGGGATCCATTGTCTTGCCCAATAAATGGGAAATTTAACCTTCAACCCACTCATTTGTGGACAGCCATTCTACCCCCTGACCCACTGCCATCCATATATCTCTGCACCAAATGGAAATTAAATATTCTTAATTATTATTTTCTGAAAAAATTAAGCCAATAAGTTATTAAACCATTAAATCTAAGTAGAATAATTGTGTATATGTTGTACTGACAGGCTATAAGATGTACTGTGTCCTGTAGGCTATGTAAATAATTATTAGCAAACTAAAAGTGTTTAGATCAAAATTTCAAACAAATATTATAACTAATAGGCTGAAGTTGTGCTACTACTTTACCCAAACTGCAGCAGCAGCAGTCTCTCCACACAGGTAACAGGAATCATGCGGATAAGGTGTAATATTCACAAGCTAACAGAATAACAAGCGCTGAGCCCTCGGTTGGCATTTTTCAGCTCATTATCTACAGGAAGTGTTGAAGGAGCACAAGTTTGTACAAGAGCTTGTACCAGAGTTTGTACTGATGTAAGTTACTGAAGAGGGTCAAGTCAGGGTTCGTCCGCAGTTTGTACAACTGGGAGACGATTTCTGGCGACGAGTAATCGTTGCACGCTATGCAAATGTGCCGTGTTGCTTAAGAGACAGCGTAGGTAACATCTCAGTGCTCGATACCACATCACATCCATGGCTCGGAAGGACAGAGCTGTTTTGGTGGTGGTGTTTTAATGGTATGGCTTTGTGGTATATAATAATGCCTTGTCTTATGAGATCTCAGGCACAGTGTCACCTACAGTAGGTATAATTCATAGCCATCCATTTTAAATGGATTTCCTCTTATTGCTCCGGTGTCTTCAAAATGTACAGGATGTTAGAAGGACACTAAATGTCAGTGAGTGAAACCAGACTCTGCTTTATGCTGAGATTGCTGTTCTTTGGCCTCCTTTGACAGTTTAGAAATCACATCCTATAAGCTCTTCTTTAGGAACCTGAACCTAACACCGTGGTGCATCAGAGCTGAAATCAGTTTGGCTGTTTTGTGGTAAATGATATGTCGTATTCCTCTGGCTAAATAAAGAACTGCCATTCAAAACTCTGTGATCATATTCAGCTCAGTGAAATTAATGTTTCTACTGCCAGGAACTAATAAAATACCCTGTGTTCTAAGAAGTAACACAAGTTTAATTTGAAAAAAGAGGATCTTTTTTCTAACATGGACAGGTGGCGTTTTCAGTAATGGCTCTGTGTTTACCACTCTCGGCTCCTAATACGAAGGAACTGGGTTCATTTCCCATGTAACAATCCTATTTCCAGAAAAGTTGTTAATTTGCTCGAACCTTTATTTATCTGACAAAAAGAAAATATTTTTGCGCCTTCACTGAACAACGTAATTGTATTTCACTAATATAAGCACATTTAGAGTTTGATTAGGGCAGAGCCATGTTTGCCACTGTCTGCTCCTCAACAGTTGATGGTTGCCATTGTCTGGTTCTCTTCCTCATGATGCACTGTGCGTTTTCAGGAAACAGATATTAAGCACATTTACTCTGTGTGCACAGTCATGCTGTTGTAGCACTGGCAGAATAAGGCCTGATCTGATGCAGTATCCACTGACTTCCCATGAAAATACGTTGCCCTGATGGCAGCAAATGTCTTTCTAAAATCACCATATACGCCTCCAAAGGTACCGTCATACAAATGCAGGTAACCCATGCTGTGGGCACTGATGCGCCCGTATACCATCACCGATTATTTGCACCTTTTGTTCATTCTATGGTTCATCTGCATAAAAGAGTTTCTGGTTTCATTACTGTACACAGCAGTGGACTGTGTTAAGTGACAACCATTTTCCAAAGTACTACTGAGCCCATGTGGAAATATTTATCAGAGTAGCATGACAGCTTCTCATTCAGCGCTGCCTGAAGGCTCTAAGGTCACATACATGCAGCAGTGGTTTGCACTGAGATTTCTCTGGAGTCCCCTGTACCAAATAAATGTGTGTATCATGATCTGTTCTGGTGACCCCCATTCGACAAGCTGAAAGAAAAAAAAAGATAAATCTAATATATCTAAGATATATTAACACTCACAAAGTTTGGCACGTAGCTGTCACATTCCCCTTTTCGACCCACCATAGAGCTACGTCATTACGCTACTTCTCTGCCTAGGTAGCACCGCTAACACTGAGCATAACAACAATCACTAACTCATGGACTCATCCACATCCAAACACTCAGCACACTGGTTCAACACATGTGCCGTTGAAATTGCTATGTACAGAAATTACATAGTTAAAACTAAATGTCAGCTGTTAATGTTGTAGTTAATGTAATTAGTTAGTTTGCTAATTAGCAATAACTATGTTTTGCTAAATAGCAACCATTAGAGCATCAAAACAAGCTAGTTTCAAAGCTAGTTTTGTAAGCTCGGTGGCACACTGATCTTCTGTCTTTTGGGTAAGGTTTAAGTACACTTGAGCTAGAACTCAGATACGCTGACCCTCTAATACCCTCATTGACATAGATTCTGAAATGAAAATTACGATGCTAATTTTCTGATTTCTGAGTTCCCAGAGCAATCTAACTCTATACTCTCCGATTCCACTGAGTCTCTCATTGTTTGATGCTGTAGTTTTCCACCTTGCTGAAGTGATTTAAGCCCTGAGGAAGAGCAAACACGGATTTCCTCATGTGCGTCCCATCCGTTAGAGAAACTCCATTTTCCATGCCATGGCGCATGGCGGAACAAGAGATAAGCGCTGGGAGTTGAAGTGCGCTGCGCATGCTGGCAATACTCCCTCTCGTTCTCTCTTTGACTTTCTCACTCTATTTCTCTCACGAGAAACGACACTCACACAATGTAGTTAATTAGGGGATGCTTTTATTGCTTTCTGGGACTCAGGTTGCTTTAATTAAGGAACACAGAAGTGTCTTTCGCTGGAAGACGTGTGCTTGATGAATAAGATAAGGGCTGTTTCATGCATTGATTTCCACTGTAACTGTCTAAATGGCATTCCATTAGGCATTTTGTGCATTGATGAAATGCCAGCATGACTGCGGAGTGACATAAGCATTTGGGATTATGAAAGAGAGGTTTTTTAGTATATTTATTTGGATTTCTATTAATCAGAGCTTCCATTTCAGAGAAGGAACTCACAGTTTGAGTGTTTCCTTAGAGAGTGCTTTGCCAGCTTGAAAAATGAACTTGTCACATCTCTGACACTTCCATTAAAGGTTTGTCTCCCTACCTTACCTTGTGTTTGATCACGAGATCTGAAATACGCTACACTTACTATTTCTGACTGGTCACCAGAATTTGGAGAACTGGAGCCTTAACATTTTTGCGGTCAGTCAGATACCGAGCATAAACATAATAATCCTGTCAGATCCAACCAGGTCACTGCATTTTGCAGAATCTAGAAACTTAAAATTTGCTCTCAACTCAGTAATGGCTTTTTTTGCCAGGTTTAGTAGTAACCCTACATAATGGCCTCTATGGAGTGTGTCTAAATAAAAAATGGCACCAAAAGTAACTGTAACTGCCTTTTGAACATTTGACTACCAAAACTTCTTGGCTTAATGAAGATATTGCATACACCCAACAAACGCCACCTGACCCACAGTTAATCCTCTCTATAGTTTCAGATTTCTGATGGACTTACTGCTGGGTTTTGGTGGTTCATTGTAAATGACACTCATCCAGTGTCATCTCCATTACCTCTCTGCTCTGAGGCAAAGCCAAAGCTGCAGATCCTAAAGTTATTTTAGAACATCACTCACTGTTTTTCCTTGGAGGAGAGTGCTTATTGATTTTGTCAACAGAGCATCGATCTTTCTCCTCTCTCCCTCCTCCCACACCTCGATGCAGGAACCACAGCTGAATCCTGGTGAGCTGAACCCTAGAGTGATAGACTGTAATATATTTTTATGTTTTGATGGGTCATTTTCAGAGTTTTTCAGATTGAGACTTCAAGGGGCTGGATTTAGACCGGCTGATGTTATCTGTTGGTTCGTTGGATTTATGACTATTTCCTAAGATGAACCATAACAGAAACTCTATCTTTTTTATTTCTTAAAAAGACAATGGAGATTTTATATATATATATTTTAGTGTTGTTCAGCACTTCAGTCAGACATATTCCCTTTGCCTATCAGGGCAATCAGTAAGCACTGACAAAGCCAAAAGCATGCTCCTCATTTGTGTCGTCTTCTCCTTCATTAAAATGAGGGTTATGCTGCCAGGTGTTCCTCGTCTGCTACAGTAGAATCAAGGAGTTAACGACTGTGATCGCTGAAAGGAAGAGTCTGTTTAAAGGTCTCGTTAGTTTCAGCCCATCTGGACTTTTTAAAGTACCAGAAAGACACCGTATAAACAACCCACCTCTCCTTCCACCACTGTGTTTGTCTGTAAAAGTGTTTGTGGTGTATACAGTAGACCTGTCTGTGTGCACTAGAGAGCGGTAGCTGACTGCTGATTCTAGTTGAAATAGGTGTCACTGTGTTTGCAGCTGGCTGCTGGAGCTGTCCGTGTTTGACAGTTTCTCTGTGACAGAGTTGACTGTTGGTTGTCCAGTGTCTCCAGTCAGGTCCATACACTAGGCCAACAACATGTGGCAAATGGAAAAACAGCATCTCATGTGCCACTTACACCAAATAATTTGTTGTTTGATTGCTATTAGGAGCTGTATTTATTCCAAGGAGTGTGACCATGAAACTGGTATGCACTTTCATCCTCTAATATCAAAATAACTATTAAACTCTTACATTTTTCCTGCAGAATCATATCAGTATCTGCCTGGCTTCGTGTTAGCCCTTTACAGATTTATTGAAATCATGATATACATTTTTAAATTGATTCCCTACCTTCCATGTAGCCACTGCTTTATTAACTTCAGTTATCTTTTTTGTCTGGAATACTTTTTAAATAGTATTGATAGATACTGTCTGCATATAAAAGACTTGTTGTTTTCCAGCTTCCTCTTGACTGAAATAACTTTGTGTTTGAGGTTAACCACTGAGGGTAGATTGGGCAGCCTTGCCTCTAAGAAACACAGTAGAGCACCTTTAATAATAAAATTTAAAGCCTTAGACATCAACACTATAAACTAATTGTGTCAAACCTCAGTGAAGCCGTTGAGTTTTGGCTTGTCATGACTGCACCTTGATTGAAGCCCTGCAGAATTAGCTCTGCTCTCAGGCCTAGAAACGTCTGTGTTGCCGGTGATTGCTGTTTAAAGTGTCAGCTGCCGGGAATCTTTTGTTTAAATGGCAAGTGGAAATGCCAACATCTGTTACTTCCACTAAATTGGCTAAAATCGTTCAATCGGATTTTGTCCTGCAAGTCTGGACCAATCGTTAGGAGCCTGTCACATCTTGACCAGCTGGCCTAGATGCTGATCCAATGTTCCAAGTCTGCAGGCAAACACACTTTCCATCTTTTATTTGACCTGTCAGTTGGCACAATCACTACTTTTTGGAACTTTGTTTTGGATGCTCCACTGCTCCAGCTCACTGAAACCTTTTCTTCTCTGCAAGATGGTGCCTTATTTTCTTCCAGAAGTCTAATCCAGAGTCTTTTCCCTGATTGCTCTTTCCCCAGTGCCATCATGGGCCATTGTCTCTATTGCCTTTGTGGCAATCATCCTGGTGTTAGCATGCTGCTTCTGCATCTGCAAAAAATGGATATTCAAGAAGAAAAACAAAAAGAAGGGCAAAGACAAGGGCAAAAATGCCATCAACATGAAGGACGTCAAAGATGGAGCCAAAACTGAGGTAAAGACTTTAAAACTATTGTTGCTAATAATTCAGAAAAATAATCTTCTGATCAAGATAATTTAATGATGCGCTTACTGCCAATGTATTTTGCTTTTGCTGGATCATAGGTGCGTGACAGTATGTTAAAAGTTGATAGAAAGTGTCCCAAAATATGTCCAAAAATGTTTAGTGTTGTTATGTTTTGTATTGTTTGACAAAATAATTTTTCAAACGCTGTATGATTGCAGATTTGATCAATCACATTTGCAGTTCAGATGTTTCAAACATTAAGTAAATTTGGCTTTCTTTCATTCTATACTGTATGTATTTTATATGTGATTAGTGTTGCCAATAAGATACATACAGTATTGCCTAATATTATATTTAACCATGAAACATTTAATTAAAATAAATTCAGTCTAATTACAGGAGAGTTAATGGAAGTCGTTTAAATGGCTTCAGATTGAAGAGAGAGTGTTTCAGTCTCTCTTTTTTCTCCTCCTTTTCATTCCTGTGAGTGTTTCTTTTTGTCATATGAGGACCTGCTCACTCGTTGAAGAGTGTGAGTAACGTTTGCCAAGTAATAAAGTGGTACCCACCCAGAGAAATGACATCACCAAACCATAAACAAATGGAAAGGAGTTCAATTAAACTCTACCTTTTCAACATTACAGAACAGAAAGCAATGAATTGCGACACTTCGACTAGAGCTGGCACACTAATTGCACCAGCAGAGCATCATTATACTGACGTCCTCGGTGGAATCATGTACAAAGTGCTTTTAATTTGCTGCAACACCTCTGCTATCAGAGATGGAGCAGAATCGTAGACAGAGCCACTGACGGTGTTTTCATACTTCATTTGACTTAC
>OMLM01008975.1:0-26765 GCA_900302695.1 Helostoma temminkii | reverse complement strand
TTAGTGTAGAAGAAAGCAAAAATGAAGACTAATTTTTTTTGTTATAACAGAGATCAGTGGAGATGCTTTAACAACCAGCAAGGTCACCCAAGTAAATGCACTACATCACTTTTAGGAGATAATTCATTAATTTATAAAATTCTCTTGCCTTTTGTGCAATTTCCAATTTTTTTCTCAGACAATTATTAATCAAAATAAAGGACTTCAGTTATCGGGCACCCTAATAACTTATCTTTGAGATCCGTGAATCTGGCGCTTCTGAGACAAGCGGTCATTTCTCCTGGTGTGCCCAGACTCTTGTTTGTTAATTCCTGTGTGTGGTTGTTTTAATTTGTGTTTCTTCCTTCTATGTCCTCCTTATCTGTGTTGTGTCTGATGACTGTTCGGGATGGTCACTGGCGGTAGGTTCCTAATTGCTGTTGGATCTTCTTAAGCCTGCTGCTCTGATGTTTTTTTATAGCCTCTTGACAACAACTTACTCCCATATAACCAAATATATGTAACTATGCATACAGTACATGTATATCTACTGTATATATGTGTGTACAATTTGCATACGCACATATATATGTATGAAAAAACCACTGGGTGCGCATTGTCAAGGTTGAACCACGCTGACTTTTGTGCCAAGCCAAAGTCTCCTGCCTTTTGAAAAATGAGTGACAGCATCAGATGTAGAATGACTGTAGCAAATGTCCGAAGAAAAGGAAACAGTTTTGACTTGCAGGGGTATTTGCGCTCAAATATCTCATCTCAGATGAAACGGGTTGTAGCTTTCTTGGGTTCCTAACACATGATGTAAAATATACTTTTCACCTGATCCACATTTTCCTCTTTTAAGCGCTAAACCAGAACTAAAAACTCCCAAAAGGCAGAGGCTAGTTGGCTCAGCAGAAAATTTTAAAGCCAGTCAGTGTTTTTCAGCCTTTTGCTTTCACGCAACTTGACAAACTAATAGGAGCAGGGCCTGATGTACATTACAACCCCTATTACCAACGCCTACCCACCCACCGCTGGCATGATGCTTCTAGCTACCATTGGCGTAGGAGTTAAAGTTAAAGCTTCACGGTGATGACGATGATGACGATAATGATGTGACTGTATGTCTGAGGGCATAACCAGACTTGGGAATGGGGAATCACATGAGAGCACCGGTTTGTACGACAGAGAATGCTCTGCATGCCTAACAAAAGAGACATCTTGGAAGGCAACTTTTGATGCTGAATGAATGACCCTGAGAACTAGTCTTTGCTTCTTCAATCGCATGTTGGTCTTATAACAATCTCCTCCACCCCCCTACCTCTCCTTCTCCCCCTACACCGATGCTACCACCTGCTACCCACACCTCAATGCCAGGCTAGCGAAAGGGCTACTTCACTCCTCACTCTCTGCCATTTCAGACACTTCCCAGTTGATATGTGTTTTTGCCAGAGACTTGATCTGTCTGAAATAACATCAAGGGAATTGTCTTACTGTGATATTATATGAAAACATCTCTCTATCCCTCTTTCTATCCTCTCTGTCTCTATACATCCCCCCTTCTTCCTCTAATGCCTGCCCATTGTTCTGATCTCTGGCGCCATCATTTGATCTTTCTTCCCTTTAGACAGAAATACCCAGAGATTGATAGAAAAGCATCATCAGGGGACGAGGCTCGGGGGCTTTAGTGCATCACAGAGCATGTCCTGGTGTTAACTGCTATGGTGTTTTAGTGCTTGCTTCCCCCGTTTTCCCCTTAAACACCATAAAACAAGTGGCAGCTTTTACAGGAGTAGGTCCACTGGCAGGACCTGGGCGGGGAACGGCTGGCTGGGTGCTAGCACCAGCGACAAACAGGCGGCACTGACTCTTGGTGGGTGTCTCCTTCAGGCCTTGAAGGATGAGGAGGATGCGGAGACAGGACTGACTGAAACTGAGAAAGAGGCCGAGCCCAAAGAAGACCAGAAACTGGGCAAATTGCAATACTCCCTGGATTACAATTTCACGGAGAATACGGTAAGGATCTGTTCTCCAAATCTGTGTGTGTGTGTCATTGTTTGCGAAAGGTCTTCCCTCGTAAGTATGGTCATACACAACATCTGAGGTGGTCCAACTTTTCATCTCTCCAGAGATTAATCACAACCCAACCCAGGTTTTGCACAACATTCTGCTTTTGTTGCATTAATATCACTGTAAACACATTTTGGTCACTGAAGCTCAACCACAACCTCAAAGGGATGTCACGGTGGTCGAGTTTATACGTTTGCCACTGAGCCTTGTAAGAAATACAGCACACTATTGGGATTTGGTTCATTTCTGGAAATGTTTCTACTTGATTTAAAACAGCCCCTGCAGATATCCATCTGCTTTATTTTTTCCAGCCACTGAGTTTTAAAAAGCAGAATGAGGAAGCACATCAACTTCCAGGCGCCAGATGTTGTATGACAGATAAAAGACACGGTGCATGAACACAGAACCATCCCTCACTGGGCTAGCTAACTCCCCATTATAAACAGAACTGACAGCCTGTGATTAGACAGCAACACTTACTGCTCCTATACACACTGGTATAGGTGCGTCTCCCTTATCTGCACAATAAACTTTTCAGCATACAAATGCTTTTGTGCACAATCAGTCATTTCTTGCATTCAGCCACTGTAATATTCATCAATAAAGAGATTAAAATCAATGATGAAGCAAATAAAATTCAATGCAGACATCATTAGTGTTCAACCGGGCCAGTGTTTCTTTTAGAGAAAAAAAATGACAAAGGGCTGAGTCATTTTGCGAAACAGGATATTATGTGGTGATGTTACATTTCACAGAGTTGATCTGTCATCTGGTAGGAGGGACTGACAGGTCTCTGTATGAGGTTCTTGATTACATTGGTAATAAGCTCCACAGAGGAGCTAAAGTGTAATGAATGGATGGCAGTTTTCACGCTTTATGACAGTGACCTCTGAGAAACCGAGCTTGGCTCGCTTCCACTCCGGCTGCCTCTGAAGTTAAAGCAGCTCACAACAGGCAGACCTAAAAACGCAGGAAGGCAGCCATTCATCTGACCCACTTTCAGCTCAGAGACAGACACAGTATAGCAGCACAGCAACCTTGAGGAAATGTTTTTATTTTAATCCCCATGCTTTGAGGCCCGTGCAATCAATGTGAACACAGTGCTGCTGAAGGAGAACTGGCACCGCTCTTGTCTTGGCTGTAGGTTCCTTTGAAATGTAGAAGGTTGTTTGTGAAATTTCCATTATTACAGAAGAGGGGGCCATTTTGGAGAAGCGACATTGCTATTCAGTATTTCTCTTAGTCTTTGCTGAAATATTGTATGAACAAACCAGTCCTGTATCACTTGAAATCACATTAAAATCAGACACTTCTACTCATAATTTAATGCAGACAGCCATTCTGTACTTAAACAAGGGTTACTTCAGTTATGGAGTTGCACTCAAATACACAGAATAATTGGCAGCAGTGAATACTGTAAATGAGATCTCAGGGACTTTCAAACTGCTTCAAAGTCTCAGTACTTTCTCACTTTTCTGGTCAGTTTAGGTCAGTCATTCCCAGATAAGAAACATATACTCGGGATTGGGATTAAATTCGTCCACCTTGTTTATAAAAGTATACTTGAAGTTTACTAAAAATACAATATATTTATACAGTATATATTTTTAGTTTACTAGTGATGTACTAACAGTACACTTTGTAGATTTTTCTAAATTCATAAAGTGAACTTACAAGTATACTATAGTTTACTTCAAGTATAAAGCATAAAAGTATAAAAGAAGTATCCTGCTGTTAAGTCAAAGAAAGTACATTTTTGACTGGTGTTTAAATGTTAAAATTTCCATGCAGTATGACAGATTACTCTGCAGACAACTACCCCAGTAATTTAATTTCTCTCATAACAGTTAATCACAAGTAATTACCTACCACATTTACAGTGTATATAAGGCAAAACACCATGTTACTAAGGATGTGCGATATAGATCATCTAAGATAACATCTTCATAGTTGTTTTGATTATGTGCCAGCTGACATTATTGAGTATATCACTCACTCAAGCACACACAAAAACGCAGTGACACGCTGTCTAAGGCTAGGGGTATACTTTCTGTAAACCGACAGATGTTACGGCCACATCATCGGTGCCATTGTTCACATACTTCATGCTTAGTTTCTGTCTGTGTGGAGGGTTTAAAAAGTTGTGCATGGGGATTGATTACATGCAGTGTCACGATCCAGTTGTGGCACTTCTCAAGCTAAACCAACCTGCCTGAAGTTAAAAATGAGCGAACAAACATCGACAGAAGACAAAAAACAGAGTCCCTCGGCGAAGGTGGTGAAAAGACAGATGTGCCCAAAAGACCCCTACAAATCACAGAATCAAAAAATTTGAGACAAATTATTAATTTACATTAATGGTTATTTGTTTACAAAGTTAAACCACTGAAAGGCATGCTGGGTATATCTGTATGCGTATCAGTATACTTAAGTATAAGTATAGGCCAAGTATTCAAGTAGTACAAATACTACTACTTACTATACAACCATAACTTTCTGTACATCTATCATTATACAGCAAGTAGACCTAAATATATCTTTGTCTAGTATTTGATATCTTTGATAAGTACATAAAAAGTAAAGTGGAAGTATACTTGCTTATGTTTAGTGTATTATTGGTATAGTTGGTTATACTTCGTTTTCATAATAGCTTATGGTACATTGTTGTACACCACAAGCTCTGACGCAGAAAAGGTTAGAAGAGAAGGTAATTCAGGTATCCAACCTACTTCCTGGTGATATGTTTAGTAAAAGTAATATCAGTCTTCATATTTACAATCTGATTTGGGTTTGTATCCTGTTAGTTTTTTAGATATTATAGCTCAAAGGTGTAGAGAGATAGACCTCAGTGCTACCAATAAGTCAGTGGATCATGCATAATAATGCTTATGAACTCCATTTGCCTGTATTCAAACAACAAGTTAGTTGTCCTAAGTTAGCCTAAAAACTGTTGGTAAATGTTCCGCTCTGCCAAGAAACTGGGAGAAACACTGTGTGTGTGTTTGTGTGTACGAAGACTGAGGCAAGAAAATCAAGCCAAATGGAAAAAGACGAGCAGATTAATGTCAAGTCCTCATAGCAAAAAGTCTCAGGTCCTGTTTTTGTCTGTTAACCACCACAAATGGCTGCTGCCTCTGGTGTTGATGACACTGGGTTTATACACTAATGAGACGAAAGGTTTTGTAAAAGAGCCAGATCACTCAGGGAGCTGTGACGTGGCTACATCAGGCAAACGCACAGCAAATGAGCCACACAGAGCCCTCTCTGAGAATTATAATGTCATTCCTACTTTCAACATCATTACCATATTCATTGCTCTTCTCGCAGGTCAGGAGCCGGCCTGTTGCATTGTGTCCAGTCAGAGCGCGTGAATTTGAAACTCATTATCGAGACGGGATGAATTTTAAAACATTCATATCATATCTTTTTTTTATTATTTCAGAGTTTCCCAGTGACAGGTAATTTTTCAAGTAGCACTTAAAGCCAGTAGATTTTAGTCAGGAAGAGGACGTTTGGTCATCTGTGGAGTCGCAGCAGATCCATGATGCACTGGGGCGCAGCCCTCCAAAACAAGCTTGCAAAGATCGAATGCCATCCTGTATCAATTCTGGTCAGCGTGCTGCTCAGTGGACTGAAGAGCAACACACCCAGCAGAGGAGTTAATACCCACAGCTCTTTGCTGGTATACAACCTTAGCTAAACAGAAACACCCACACAGATGTGCAAACACACTGCCACAGTTCAGATTTTTAGTCGTGTGATAGTCCTTTAGTCAAATGTGTAAAAATGCCAAAACAAATGCAGTATACACAAACGATTTTGATTCTGGATTCATCATTAGTTTCAAACTCTGTTTTAGCCTTTTATGTGTTTTGGACTTGTAGCATTGGAAATCAGGCTGCTCCGAAGGCTTCTGATGTAGTAGTCACTGCACAGTAGTCACAATCTAGCACCAGAAGACCTTTTGGAAGACTTGATCATGTTAAAGTAAAATCAGACCTTTACAAAGCAAATTCAATTCATTACAAATATAAAATAAGTGATTAAATAAGTGTTCACCTTCTTCAGGTCAGTGATTTTATTGTATGCACCTGACTGCATTTACAGCCATGAGCCTGTGGGGATTGGTCTCAGTCTGCTTAGCCCATCTGGACACCGGGTGAACAGCCCTTTTTGAGTCCAGCCACAGTTTGGATTGAGGTCTGGGTGCTGACTCAGCCACTCCAGATCCTTTTACATGTAGCTTTGGTGGTTTGCTTTGGGAAAAACAAATCTCTTAGGTCACTATTCTTTAGTAAAGGTTTTTTCTCTAGGGTTTTCTTATATTTTGCTGCATTAATTTTACCTTGTGCCTGCACAGACCTTCCACAGCTCCATTGTGTCATGATTTATAGGAGAAAACATTCAAATCCTAGCTGATAGATGCCAAACATTTTCCAAATATAGGTATGGAAGTTGAATATCATTGAGCTATTGGCTATGAGTCATGACGAAATCACCTTCAGCTCTCTGTAATCATCCTGGTTAAACATTTTATTGACTAAATGATGAGTCCAAACTTCCAACCAATTTTGAGTCAATAAGAAGGACTAATCGGGTTTTGTCAAAGCTTAGCACACTCGCAGTTGGGGATTAAGTTCATTTTTGAGCCATAATTTATGCATAATTTTACTACCAGGAGTCCCATCTGCTTGGTTTAATGTTGAACAATGGTCCTAATGAGTTTTAGGAGGGAAGCGCTCTTCAGTTTGTGTTGCGAACGTCTGGTGTCGTGTCACACAGCATCAGGAAAGATACAATTAGCTCAAGCTGCGAGGTACAGATCAACATTTCCAGCCACTTCTGAGTGTATCTGTTCTCAGGCATCAGTGCCTCTCTCCTTGAAGATGTGTGTGTGACATGCTGATCGATGGGTGAGAATCAGAAGGACAGCATGCAAAGATGAATTGCTATACTAGAAATTCACATGCTGCTTCACAGCACTACAGTAAAAAACGTGGTTACATTTATGTTCGGGTAAATGGCAGCTAGAATAATTCAGCTTCTTCTATTTGCCGTCTGAGGTGTGTAACTGCTTGGCAGTGAGTGATGGTGATAAGGTACAAGCAGGTTTGCAATTACAGAAATAATATTTATGTCAAAGTGATCCACTGAAATCATGACAGAATCTAATTTCAGTGTGTTTTTAATGTAATGGCAAGAAAATGTTGTGCATTACCTGGGGAAACGTTAACAAATTGAACATGTCCCGTACTTGTCAGTCGATGTGAATCATGCTTTTTGTTCAGGTTCGTACAGTTTAAAGTGCTTTAGAGTCTCTGCTGTCTTAAATAATATATGTGTGTGTGTGTGTGCGTGTGTGTATCTAATACATTCACATTATGTTACGCCTGTGTAATCACCCCAACATCCACCATTAATCGCAATGTCTTGCACATCTATACCTATTAATGTGTAAATGCACACATATATATATTACATATACATTTATAGAAGTAAACACCCAAGCTTTCAAAGCCTCCATCAAGCTTTCATGTACTAGTTGTATTAATTTAAACCTTCTGTTTTACTTATATATATATAATTTGTCCTTTAGGTCTGTCTTTAAACCTACACCAAGTTTAACAAAAAAGTCACATTTTTGGCTTGTTCGGTTGTGCAGATTAGATCTGTTTTGTTATTGCAGTATTTTCACGGTAAAATGACCCTGATGCTCCACATTCAGTCCTAAAAACCCTGTAGATGAAGTCATAATATATTTTAATCTCTGTAACAATTAACGAGTGCAGAGTATCGTACAGTATCAAAGTATGTCAGTAGATTCCTGCATTTCCATATGTTTGTTTAGTATTTATTATTATGTTTATTTACCACTGTGCCACTTATAACTCCACACAGCAAACTGATGCAGCTCCTGACAGCTGTAGAGCTCCATGGCTGAGTGCCCTGGTCAGCTTCCAGATTGCTGCTTGATGGCTGTCTGATAGGAAGTTGATTGACTGACTAGCTGGGCCTCCAGAGCAGCCTTTTACTAGGGGCTCTGACTGGCAGGTCAATCAGCCTCACAGCCCCCCTTTGTGGTTATCAATTATCAGCCTCATGTGAAGAGAAACAGTCCCCTCACTCCTGGTCTGACACATCCTGACCTTTGCAAACTCCTCAGCTGCCAGGCTGTCGACATAACCTTCGATGTAGGCGCCATATCCCAAAAAACTTACACTGGATCACCTATAAGCATCATTAAAAAGGACTGGACTGCAGTTTCCACTGGATAATTATTACTAAAATCATCACTAATGGCATTGCTCTACGAATATTTTATTGTTGTTTGTTAACCCACAAGCATTTTCTTGTTTTGTCCTTTTTTTCCTGTCACATAAAGATTTTTCTTGTTTTGTTTGATTACGTTCATATAGTTTTGTTTGTGTTTAATCATGATACAGATGCTCTGTAAGGCTGGAGATGTACTTGCTGTTAACAAGCACGTAACATGGCCCAGAGACGTTTCTGGCGTCGGGTTGACGTGCGGTTTGTACCAGTGTTTCCCTTAACATTAAATTACGGGGGGCGCCTCACGACGTCATGTCATTTCTGTCTCTACATGGTCACGCATTTACAATTTCCTCTATTCTCTGTATCGCGCACAAAGTTCTGCCCCAATGTGCACACACACACAGGTGAGCACACTCCCTCCAGCAAACAGAGAGCGTGTGTTGGAAAATATGTCGGTGTCCATCTGAGCCCTCCCGCGTGCCCTCCCAAAGCTGTGAACATAGGCGAAACACTGAGTACTTCATATAAGAGCAGCACTAACCATTTATACTGTCATCTCTGCTGTTTTTGTTGCGGTGAAATCCTCCATGCAGTCAGAAACATTGTTTGCACAATGTGAGAGAAAATAATTAAGTAATCCAATGAGGAAATTATAACAAACAAAATTTTTCCTCTTCTTTCTCTGCTTCTGAGAACGGCTTCTTTTCATCCAGGAAGGATTATGTCCTGTCCTATGTTCTGTCCCTCTGTGGCTGACCTTTTTTGAACCCTCCACACAGACACAGACTGCGCCATGAAGAATGTGAATAATGGCACACATGTAGCTTCTGTAAATAATGTATATCTGTTGGTACAGCAAGTATATCGCCAGCCTACAGATGCTGGTGGGATGAAGGTGCTACTTATCTTTTGCATTAGTGAGGACACCTGACACACCTTCCCTCACCTCCTGCTCTTGCTCTTCTAGCTTATAGTGGGGATCATCCAGGCAGCAGAGCTGCCTGCTATGGACATGGGTGGCACATCTGACCCATACGTGAAGGTCTACCTGCTGCCTGACAAGAAGAAGAAGTTTGAGACGAAGGTTCACAGGAAGACCCTCAATCCAGTCTTCAATGAACAGTTCACCTTCAAGGTATAACTCGCATTGAAAGTTTCATTTTGTTTGTGTCCACTGAAAGCTCAAAAACATTTGGGCATTTTTTTTGGAGCTGGAAATTGGAAATCTTTTGGTTCCACTGACAATCTGATTTGCATGCAGCCATGAATGCTGGAAAGGTGTGGAGACAGCAACCAGCTGGCACATTAACAAGCTCGTGACAGAATATCTCACACACACGCACACACACACACAGTTACGCTTGTATACACACACACACACACACCGAAGCTCAGTGTGATTGGGATTAACACAGGCAGATGCACGGCTACACCCTGGCCTTGCCTCAGCCATAATGGATGCATGGCTGCTGCTCAGCAGAGTGATATCCATCTCGACACCAGGTTTATTTGTGTGTTTTCATTACTTTTACTTCCGAATGTGTGGCACACTGTGGGGAAAAAAATTAAAAACAGAACAGGAGATTTTTAAGCAGCTACGTGGAGAATAAAATATGATTTAGTGAGATAATGTCAAGGACACTCAGGTGAGTCTTATCTCTCCTTCACTCTCTTTTTGTGTTTAACAAGTTATTTCCATTTTATAACTTTTGTCCCAAAGTCAAAAGCAATCAGCATCACGAGCGCTGCCTCCCACCTTCACCTGTCTTTTACCCACATTGGCCTGATAACGCCATCTGTCACGGCGGGGGCTGGTGGAATAGTGATTGATTTGAAAACCATAGCTCCCACAGTATCTGCATCCGCCCACTCCACGAACAAACACACAAATCTGCCTCTGCTTGACATGTAATTAACTTGAGAGTAGATGCAGCACAAACGTTTTCCGTCAGAGTCCAGGAGTGATAATATCAAACTGAAGTCTATGGAACTGAAACACTGAGTATGTACCCCATGTGACAAAACGTTTGAAAGACGTTTCAGTGTAACAGTCCAATACAATGACGACACCACAGCTAAATTGAATCAGTGTCTGTCTGACACAGTCAACAAGACCAAAACGTGATAAGAGAGTTGTTATTACAGAGCTGCATGGTTTTATATTGTGCCAGAGTGAACGTATTAAGCTCATTCTACAGTAAACTGTGTTTTTTTATGAATTGTAAATAAAGCACAAACTCTGGTAAAGTTTTTTTTCTGAGTGTGCTGCACCCATTTGACCAAGCAGCACTACAAACATCTTGTTTGGCATTTCTCAAACACAACTTTCGACATTTTGGTGTCTTAATATTGGTGCGTTAATATTATCCTAGCTTGTCAAAGTCAAAGTTATGAGATAAAAAGTCAAAAGTTTTACTTCAGTCATAATTATGAGGTAAAAAGTCAAAACTATGAGATAAAAATTGAAAAAAATTTTTTTTAACACATTTTATAAATTATTATCATTATTATTAGTATCATTTATGGATTAAACCTGTCACTACATCTGGTGGTCAAAATCAGCTCCACTGCTGTTTGTCAAACTCTGGACCAGACTTTTACATTTATGTTATTAACAGTACATATATATATGTGTGTGTGTATAAATAACAGTTACTTAGTGGAGTACTTTTACTTTTGTACTTTAAGTAAAATTTAGAGCTTGTATTTACTACCTTTACTTGAGTCGAAAAATGTAAGGGTCCTTGTAGTATTTTTCTAGGTATATATCTGAACTTTTACATTAGTGTTGAGTTCACATACATGTGGGATTAAAACAGAGGGACTGATGAACTTGACATAATGACACAGCGTCATCATACACTAGGGTTTGTTCCTGTACTACATTCAGGAGTCCATTGGAGAATTCACAGCTACTGAACATTGTTTGTTAACCCATTGATTGTTAAAATGGGTTCAAATCAACTTGTACATATACAGTACCTTTTTTAAATGAGACAACCGTCTCTTTTGTATGTTTTAAACCCTTTCTGATCTGTCACTGCCATCTTTAGGTCCCCTATGTAGAGCTTGGCGGGAAGACGCTGGTAATGACGGTGTATGATTTTGATCGCTTCTCCAAACACGATGCCATTGGCGACATCAAGGTGCCCATGAACAAGGTGGACTTCAGCCACATAACAGAAGAATGGCGGGATCTGCAGAGCGCTGAGAAGGAGGAGGTGAGGTTTACGCAACATGTAGGCTGATTCACATAGTTTCAGTCACTCCACAGAACAGGGTAAGTGAGTGGGTTTGGTCAGTTCATGCAGCTCGTCTGAACACCAAGCCTCAGATTAGTACATCTAGTAGATGCTGCTTCAATAATAAGAGTATTTCTATTGCATAAGCCACATACCAGTGATTATTTTGCTGTGTTCAGCAAGCCATTTGCGATTGAACCACAAATGTGGTGCCGTAGCTGATGTAATCCATCTCTGCGGGAAATGTCACTTAATCAGATGTCCACACTTCCCCTTCAATTAATAGAAGTGTGACTTTCCAGGCAACAGTTCAGGAGATTCAATTTTCATGGTAAATGTCATGGCATATAGCACATGTTGCCAGGGGAACCTCACTTTTAGCACTAAGGTGGTTTGATTTAAAGGTTAATTATAACAGCATTGAATGGCTGATGCTGTTGTTTGAATTGAAGGGCATCAGTATACTTTCTTTGCGTTTGGCTGCACCGGACAATTTATCCATTTAATATATATATTTTACTGTGCAGTCTTCAGGCTTAGTGCAGCAGTGAACCACATTCCACGGTACTAGAATGAAATTCTGCTGAAGATTATATATATTCCATTATATTCATTATATAGAACTCTCTGTTTCTGTACAATTGTATGAACCTTTTCATTTTACTCTCAGAACGAAAGCAATTAAGGACATTTTCCAAAATGTTTCTCCAAGAATATCTTTCTTAAGTAAGTAGACGTGTGCGAGTTGTGTTTGGAGATCACAAGTTTGATTTAAGTTTAACTAAAAAGTTCTGAAAGTACTCGGGATATCTGTCCAAATGCACAAAGAAAGAGAAGCTTTTTCAAGTATAAATCTTTTAGCAGTGAGCTCAGTGAAAAGGCAGCTCACTGGATAAAACTCAAGATTTAATACCCTACCTACTTCTCTTTACCTTTAAGGTCAAGTATGAAGCAGTAAGTTCTGTAAAATGCTCTTTAAGCTGTAAAGACGGCAGGTCAAAAATACTAAAAATCGTCCAGTCACTGCAGGAGCATGTGTTTGTGTTGATTAAAACCCAACCCCATATCATCAAACCCTGTTTATTCATTGGTTTTATGGTGTTGCCACAAGGCAGGATAGTTGGTGCCAAATGAAATATACTTTACAGATAAAACTGTGCTGTAGGTTTTTCTATCACGTTGTTTCTGTTGGAGCAAATAGGTCCTGATTCAAACTTGATGAAAGGCTCCTGGAATGAAACAAAGGTCGATATATTTAGATCCAGTTTGCTTCCGTTTTATAATCTCTGTTCAAAATGGCCACATGTAAAGCAGGTGTGACCGGAGAGAGGGTTATTGACTGTCTGCTCCTTGTGTTGATAAGGAAAATGGCACAGATATGAGTTCCTGTCTGTTGAGATGATGATAATAAGGCTGTTCAGTGAAGTAAAGTGATTGCAGTACCTTTTTTTATTCATTCATTCATTCATCTTCTATACCGCTTAGTCCCCGCAGGGGTCACGGGGGTGCTGGAGCCTATCCCAGCCAGCTTACGGGCGAGAGGCGGGGTACCTTTTTTTAGCAAAGTGATAAGTGATGAGCAAGTTGATATTAGAAAGCATTTAAACCGAAACCAAATCCATGGTAGAAGATTGAAAACATGAACTTACACTTATACAATTGATTGGATACGACTCAGAGATGCTCATGTGAGGTGTTAGGTGATAATGGTGTATTTGTTTTATATTTTAATGTAAATTAATTCTTATTGGTACTTTGCACCAACCATCATGAGAGAATCGTCAGTGAGTTTGTGTTTTTAAATGTAAGATTGTAAAGAATTTAGGTTTTTCATGATCTGCTGTACATAATGCTGTGAAGAGATTCAGGGACTTAGAGGAAATGTCAAAAGGGAAGAAACGCTACTCAGTGTTTGTGACCTTCGAGCCCTCAGCCAGAACTCAAACTGTCATGATGAATAATGCTACGTGTATTATGTACAACCCATAGGATCAACTGAACTTCTTTCTTGTTGTGGTTGCACTTTCACCCATCCCCAAAAAACTGCACTGACTGGTTGGGGGTGAGGGGAAAGAACAACAGGTCACAAAGCAATAACAACAAGAACAACTTCACACATCCACCAAGAAGTGAGTCTTTTTAGGCAAGGTGTGAAGTGAAACTAACCTACAGGATAAATTCAAGGTCTCCTACCAGCTTTCCTCAAACTGAAGAACCTACTTTGATGAGTAGTGAAACATTTCAGCCAAGCAAGAAAGAAGTCCGGTTGACCCAAAACATAATCCTAACCGCACTAAGTTTTCTGTCAACATAATGAACATATGTTCACAATTATGGTGAATGCCAATTTGCAAATACGTTGATCCTTAACATATTAATTAAATGTCTACAGGAAACAGATTTTTGTCCACCAAAATTATGTGATCTACAACATCCGGCTTTCTCTTACACTAAAATAACCGATCTTGAAGTTCAACATGCTGATGTATGACTCCAACTCTATTAACATATTTTATAGTTGGATTCAGGCACTCTCAGCATTTGGTTAGGGTCAGGGAAAGACTGTGGGCTGGGTTTTAATGAAAACTCTAACAGATGACTTCTAACAACATCTGCGTAAGAATTTTAACACACGTTGCTTGACAACATAATGATCAAGTTCACTACAAAAACGTAATCAGTGTCTAGTTGTATATATACGTGTAGTTAATGTAGATAATGTCATTCTGCAGGAGTTTGTGTTTTGCTGGCCTGCCTGCAGACCACATGTATCTTCTATGGCACGACATAAAGACGAGAATCAGACAGCAGTGACCACAGAGGCTGAGCAACAGTTTACAACCCATAGACAGATTATTTATACAATAAGACAGAAGACAGCTGGTTCATGTGATGACTAACGTCTTTAGCAGCTGGTCCTGAAAACTGAGTCACATGACTCTTTTTGATATTAGATTTCTCATATTTTTAGCAGTTTTGGTTTTATAGCAATATTGATTTAGGTTAACCTAGTTTAACTTGACCTTCCAAAACAGTTTTGTCAGTTCATTATGGAAATGTTTTTGTCCAAGACCATTCTGTTGCCTCACCTCATATAATAAAAAAATAAAATCAGTCACAAAGTGACATATTAGCTCTAGATAATCTTTACTTTAACACTGAAAGATTTTTGTTTAACACTTACACATTGACCACTGAATTATGTATGCTGACCTGTCTGTGCAATGTTGTGTGCTAGAAATCATTTTGCATAGAAATATTTGCACTTAGAGCAAATTACAAACTCATATTTCAAATATTTATGTAAATATTATGCTGATTCAATCTACGCACACAGCTTCAGCCTGGACACTAAACAATTACTTAATAACCTGGTGTCATTGTACCTTTATAAGAGTGACACATTTGGAAAAAATAAGAAGGTGTTACACTAATTTAAAAACCTTTTTCAGATATAATAAACTGCATATGAATGTGTTCTCACAGTGTAAGAATTTCAATGCAAGGATAATCTGTTTGGTTGCAACTGCTACAAACTATTACAAAATACAAATACACTGTAAATGTACATAATAAATATAATTTATTTATGATTTATTTTGAATTATTTATGGTGGTAGTGATTGATTTCTCAGTCTATGGCAGGGCCACACCTTTGTGCATCATTACTCTGTTCTTTTCATACAGACAAACTGGTTCTACTAACAACAAATGTTTAAAAAAAGACCAAATCTACTTCAGGTTCTGTTGACTGTTCTAATGTGCTTTGAATTTATGAACAGTTTTCCCTCATCTAGCCTCTTGGTGAGCATCAGCGAGCGATGTGGTGAATTCAGATTTAGTAGTTGCTATTAAAACTGTTCTTACCTCTGCGATTTCTGTGCTTCTTCCACAGCAAGAGAAGCTGGGTGATATCTGCTTTTCTCTGAGATACGTTCCCACTGCTGGTAAGCTCACCGTGGTCATCCTCGAGGCCAAAAATCTGAAGAAAATGGATGTGGGAGGCTTGTCAGGTGAGGAAAATTATAATGTGTGCATGTGGCCTGACTTTCCCTCTGACAGGGCCTTTTGTCTGTAATTATACATTCACTGCAGCACTCACTTTACCTCTCCTGCAACACTGTGAGCCTTTGTTTTTTATTCTCCCAACATCACAATTACATGTGTCAAAGAAATAAGACGCCTTTGGGAGAATTTTCCACCTAAAAAATAGATAAAATCCACTGGCCAGACCTTCATTATGTTCATGTTACAATCATTATCTAACCACTAATGATGACAACAAGAAAACAATGAAGTCGAAAGATTGAAGCCAATTCCTGCAGCGGTGCAGCTCTGACAGTACAGTCATGTAGGACTAAGGCCAATAGATGACATGTATCACGATACAGTCAAGTCTGAAGAGCAGTTTTGATGTCATGGTAACCGAATGTGCCTTTGTTAAAGCAGAAGAGGGAATATAATTCTCCATATAACACCCACAAATACAATCTCCATGACTGGAAATCTACACAAACATCACAGAGTCGCTCTGTGTTTTGCTGTCAAGTCAGAAGATGGTTATTTATTCTGCAGAAATACTTCCAGTCAGTGTTAGGATCTTCTGCTCCTCCTTATCTTATATCACATTAACCTGAATATCTTGGTTTTCTTATCAGTTTATGGAATAAATGGCTATTGTCTATAACCACAGCCTTAAAGGATGCATTTTTGGGCTGCTTCAGGTTGAAGTTGACAATTACAAGAGAGACTTGGACCTGATTTAGACTTTTGGTCGCGGAGTGGTCCGCATTAAATTGTGACTGTCAAAATCCCCCAGTTTGACTGCAGCTCCAGTCCTGTTCAGATAACATGATGTGAAATGACACGGAAAGCTCTGGTGCTCTTTAAGCAAATTTAAATTCTTTATTTTACATGTCTTCTGTGTTCTCCTCCTAGTGAGGTTTTAATGTCTGGAAAAGCTGCATCTTTCGTACATTTAGCATTTTTAAAACATGACAGTGCAGACAGATGACGCCTCTGCTACGTGGATGTTTTTTTATTTCTACCCACATCTTTTCAAGGCACATCCAGCCAAGCCTCAAAATTGATATATTGCACTGTGATGCAGATTATGACCAAGACTTTATTAGATTTGTTCTGCTCCCTGCAACAAACAAGGACCATTAAAAATTATTATTATCGCACAGCCTATTATAATATTCACCACTAAAACTAAAATATTTAATCCTCTGAATGTTGTTCAAATATACTAAAACTATATTATATGAAGAAACATATTGCACTTATTTCATCATTCTGGAGTTAGATAGCACTGATTGACCAGTAGCTAATGCAACACACACACACACACACACACACACACACACACACACACACACTGACCTCTACATGCACAGACTTTAAACCACAAAGACAAAATCACACAATAAACTTCCCCCTCCTCCTCCTGCCTCTTCTTTGACTTTCTTCATTTTAAATTCCCCGGCGTGCACTTCCCTCCCGCCTCGACTCTTTCTGTTGCAATTACCATACACCTGGGTCCACTTGCTTTCAGCCTGACAGCCCAGTCTTCTCATATAAGCCTAAACATCCTGCGCTACAGTAACACGGCACACATTAAAAGCTCAGAGCTGCCTTTCATCTATCAGACCAGCGTGAGCCGCCATTTGGCAGAAAAAAAACCAAACCCTCTTCTGCTGCCATTTTATGCCTCAGACGTTAGCGCTCACCTGTGTCCATTTGCATCGTGGTATTGTCAGCATTTTGAGTTGTCGCCATATTGACTAGCTTGTATGAATAAAGTGTGAATGTGTTCACTTTGAAGGCCAGGTTTGACTCTTACAGAGAGGGGGGATGGTAGGGAAGCCAGACACCCTGACACCATGTACTGTATGTCACATTTAATTGGAGCATGTTTTATCTGTGTGCACTCATCTGTGGGTTCCAGGAAGAATCACTAGCATACAGTAATAGCTCAGTGCACGTTTCTAATTACACACAACCAGAATGTACTCTTTGACTTTTTTGAATTCTGTGGGTTGCCACTGCTTTCCTGCGCCGAGAATGGACTTGGAAGTGTAGCCGATGGATGAAATAATGGGCAGGCCTCTAATAACAATAATTAGCCTCCATCCACAGGACGGCTCAGCCAGAGCTTAAGGAGGAGGACAAGTAATTGATGGCCTGGGATCAGCCTTGTCCTCTATAGTCATCCTGTTTACCGTGCCTAATTATGGCTCGCAGAGGAAGATGTGGGTATTATCATTAACCAATGTATAATCAGAAATAATTCTTTTGATTGGCTCTTCGTGAAACATCCCTCCAAATTTACTGCCATGGTTTGTTTCTTGCACAAACTGACTTTTAAGATAATAGTTTTGAAACTGCTGTTGACTGTTCCTACTCCTCAGGATTACTGCTACTTAACTGCGGTGATGCGCAGAGCACCATGCTCTTTAGCTGTCGTCTCAAAATAATCCCACCCTCATTAGAGACTCATTACAGATGTAATGAGTAGAAGTTCCTCTCCACACTTTAGTCTGCTCCACAGCGATGTATAGTTACAATGCGTGTCTGTCATGTTGAGTTGGAGGCAGTCAGATTTCAAACAGTCTCCAGTGGGAAGTGCATTTTACAGTTTTGCAAAACAGCCTAAAGACTAGAAAGTGACTGCAGCAACAGGCAAAACTCATCACTGAGTCAACAACTCTTTTAACCTCCCACAGATGTATCATGTTATTTCAGCAGTGAGGCAGTAAAAAATTCACTTATTGTCTGTTTAAAACGGTGCGTTTCAAGCTACTGTGGTGCACCATCAAAGGTGAGTCAGACTCAAAAGGCTAAGTGGCTAAGAGGACATGTGCAAAAGCAAAAGGGCATTGTCCCAACCTTTTTTTTTTTTTACCTCTCAAGATGTCCCAGAGGGCCGTGAGGCGGCACATAACCAGGTAATGGCCCGCAGTGGGGGAGGTTGTCAAAGCACACAGGCGCCATGTCAGCAGTAATGAAGCCGCACTGCCCTGACCTGATGCTCCGGCTCACTATCAAGCCTCTTGGCTGCAGGGTTTATTTGTTTTGTTCCTTTGGCTGCTCAGACTGAGAGGGTTTCTCCCAGTCAGTAAGGAAAGCGGCCGGAGGATCATTAAGAAGATGAATAGGCCCTTAGACAAGAAAGCAGTTTGAAAGCCATTTGGGAAAGCAACATTTATTTTGTCTGAATTGTGCTTTAATATAATACAAAGTCCAAAGATGTAGACAATAAAAAGCTGATAATTTAGAGGAAGATTCCTGGTTTTCATTGTGCAAACAAGACGGTGGCACAGTGTCTCTGAGATTTCCATCGGATTTTGGGGAGGCCGTTTATGTGGAGCTGCACGTCTGAGAAGAATCTCACTTGTGTTTGTGTGGTATGTGTGTGATTCACCACTGAGTTGAGTGTGTAAAACTAAACCGACAGTCACCCCTGGGTGCACCCACCATGGCAAATCCAAAATGATGGGAGGAAAGCTAAGATGACAGCCAGGCTATATTTAACCCTGCTTCTATTGGTGTTCACTCAGCTCCATTCTGCCGGCACGTGCAGCAACCAAACTTGTTTGTTGTTATACTGTGTCTGTGCATGTTATAAAGTATAGTCGCTTCAACTGTGACAGGCAGTACTCTACCAAAATAATCCAAATGACTCACAGCTTTAAGTACAACCTATAAGCAACCACTTTAAAATAAATAGCTTTGGTAGCTCTATTTAACTCTGCAGCTGATTTGGCTCAGAGCTCATCACTTATCCAGAAACCTGCTCTTAGCCCCCCTCCCCTTCCTGGGGGAAATGTATGGCCCACTGATAGTGCATCACCTCATAAAACCATGGCCAAGATCCAAGACTCAGATGAGTAACCCTCGTGATAGTGAAGCCGAGCCTCTGTGCTGTACACATATGTGAGGAAGCGTTCTCGCTGCCATTCATCCATAAAATGGCAGATTACATCCGTCTGCAATGAGACGCTAAAACGCGCCGGATATGAGGTACGGCATGTCTCCCAGAACTCAATAATGCCAAACTCTCATCTTCTGGCCAGAAAGATAAGAGCGTCTGGATAGCAACGATGTGGCGCCACAGGTGTGTGTTTTCAGCCTGTTTTACGTAATCCCATTCAGCTGTTGCTTTGTGTTTATTCAGGCCGTCGTCAGGATGAGTGGCTGCATGAGAGCAACTGGGAATGTACCAGTCACAATTTCAACATGCTGTTACCAGTATTCAATGACAGGAATCATAATTGACTGTTGGCTAATCTGTGTTTCCAAAACCAAATCACAAGATTGTAGCATGAACCTGGCTAACACGCTTCACCTACATGAGTAACACGACATTACAGTAAATATAATGTGGGATTAAGTTCAGACCAGGTAGTTCGGTGGAGTTAGGAAACCAAAGCAAAGTTTCTGTGATGCTGTAGTGCTAAGAAGTATAAACCGTTTTTGCTAGAAGTGCTTATACTTCTTTTTTTAATCAAGAAGATAGTAAAATACCAAGACCCAAAACAGTATTTTAGTGAACACTTACTTGTTTGTAATATTTGTGACATCAGAGTTAGTTTGTTTATTATTGTACATGCTTCTTTTTCATTATAAATTACAGTGTTAAAACACTGTAGCATCACATTAGTTCGCAATTTGACTTAATATCATGCTCAACACTTTTCAAAGACAAGATCGTATTTAAGCCCCGCTCTGAGTAGACTGTTTATAATGATGGAAAAGTGCTGTGTAGCTGCACTGTAGGTTCAACGTAGATAACACCATTCACTTTAAAATAAATGTAGGTTTAAAGCTTTCACATAAGAAAAGTGTTACTTTAGATTTCCAGTATCTAAATGATGTGTCCGTGTCAAATACCAGTGAGTCTGAGACAAGAGACAATCCCAGCAATGTTTGCCCTTTGCCATCTCTGCTTTTGCACTTGACTTCCTTTAGGCTGTTGCCTGCGAGCTTGATATGACAGGTCTGCCTGCGCCAGATTAGTTTTAAAAAGGCAGAAGAAGTGTGAGCAATGATAGCCACCCATGGCTGATCACACAAAGAAAACCAGCAGAATCCTCCCTCGTACAGATAATCCAGCGGGGAGAAAATGTGCTCGTGATTTGTGGGAAATACTATAGAAGTCCTACATAATTACACAGAGAATTATTTGATTTCAAGGTAAAGCTTTGCAGAGGCAAACTGTGAGACACTGACTTGAGGTATAAAAGCAGTAACAGCAAAAGCAAAAAGGGTTTACCCTGCTGTTACAAACATCCTAGATGAGGCTGGAGAAGTTACTTATTTTGAACACTATTACAGGCGTTTATTTCCTACACAAAGTGGCAACACACTAGCGCACAATCCTCATTCAGTGTTTTATATCTCAGCCCAGCACTCCAGCTTCTCTCAGCAGGAGAGTAATAATGGACACCCACCCCATTAGGAGCGTGCTACCTTTTCACTCATGTCTCTATTGTATATTTATTCTGCTGCTTTTACCTCTTATTCCGTTTGTGCGTTTTTCTCTCTGTATTCATGTCAGCTGCCCTGGACGAGTCCTCCACTCTGCACACAGGTCCTCATCCACCTAAATTGGATAAAAGATTAAAGGGAGCTACGCTTGTTCGGCAGTGCTGGATATTTTGCATTGTTCCAACTAAAAACATGTTTTTTTCTGAGCCGCCCACACATCGAAAGCTTAAAAAAGGTTTAGGTTATATGGGAACCAGAGAAAAATACATTATCAGAACAAAAAAAACTATGTTTGTAACATGATTCAAAGATGCTAACCACTGACTGTGCGTTATCGTTAGCCTCAGGTGGGGAGCTACCTCATTAGCATCTCTGAGTTTATTGTGCTTTTTTGTTTTTATCTTTTTCAAGCAGCATGTTGTCTTGAATGATTTGTTGCAAAAAGCTGGTTCCATTGTTGTTTATTTCCCTTAGATTGTACAGTCTTCATGATTGTGGGCTGAGATCAAAGATCATTAAGCAACATTGTGTCGTATATGTGGAACCAGACTTTTTAACAATGTGGTTGACGCCCTGCGAACTATGCCTGGGGTTTTATGTGTTAATTTATTTCATTTATATTCATTCGGTTATAATGAGATATCTGTTTTGCTGTTTTGAAGAGTTCCCCCGGGTTTCTTTTAAAAAGCTGTCAGTCTACCCTTACTTTACATATTGATTGGTGGTGACTGAGTGTCTGAGGAGGCTGATGAGGCTCCTGACTATCCACCACATAGTGGCAAAATGACTTCCTTGTCAATGTGTCCTCAAGCAAACAGATTTTTAAAACATTTCATGCAAGGACATAAAAGTACTGAGACTGTAATTTCCACTTGGAAATAAATATTAACGTTCAACAAAGGAGGGGACTGTTTTTCTGTGTTTGACAGTTAATCTAGGCAGCATCTACTGCCCGTTAGAGGAGCTGCAGCTTCAACCCTAAAATCTGCATCTGTAGAGTATCTGAAAAAAATTAATTGACCTTTAGTCACTGCATTAGTATGTTTATATGCACACGAGAGTCCAGCTTCCAGTGACAGCGGAGCATGATCCACTGTGCTGACTATTGAAAAATATGTGTTGTTAAAATGTACCGTAAAATGTATTATAAACTCTAAATCCATTATACTCCCTTGAATTGAGATTGGCTGTTCCCAACTTCACAATGCTGCAATGGGCCAGGGTTGAGTTTCACTGTGGGGGTAACCTGAAACTGGATTGAGTCATGTAACCATGAATAAATACCAATACATAAATGTATTGATTATTATTAAAAAAATTAATAACAAAAAGCTAGTGAATCAAATGTCAGAGAAGTAACATATTCTGGGATTAGGCCAAAATGGATATATGCCAAAGTGTAAAACGTGATGAGTTTTATAGAATAATTGTGTCAAATCAAATTTAATAATTGAATTGAATAAATAAGGAGCAGCTATTTTCAGCCCAGCAGAGTATAGAACAAATGTGACCAGCTTAGTTCTTCAGACTTCTTTCAAATGTCTCAGTGGTGTTGGCTGTTGGGTCAATAAAACCAAACCTCATTTTTCAACTTTTAGCTGCCTTCTGCTTCTTCGTTTTGTGAAGACTTCTGACTATTCTGGGAAAGAGGCTGCCCAGGAGACTGACTTGACCTCTCGAGCCAGAAAAAACCTTGTTTAGGTTAACATTCACCAGTAGCAAGAAAAAGTTTCCCTGTTTAGCATGTGAAGGTGGCTCAATCATGTACCTTTCACTTTCATAGTATGTATATAATTGCAGAGCTCTACACTGCCCCACAGTGATTCTCCATCATTGTATCTGTGTTGGTCCAGTCTGTGTTAAATTTGTAATTTCATAAGGAAACATCTGGGACAAAGGTCCTGTTCCCATGATGATTTTCCGTCTTTCTAATTAATTATGACCAACCCACTGTAGAAAAATCATATTTAGTGAGAATAAAAGAATTGAAAAAGAACAGTATGTATTCGTTGATCCACAGTAATGATTGAATTCTCATTCATATTTTGGATTCCTTTTGTGTGCCACTGAAAATTACAGAGGGAAGGCCTTACATTGTTCAGCTGCCCATATTTTGGCCTCATTAGAGTTGCTTTCAACGTGCAAATTAATAGGCTCACCTACTTCTTCAATTGCCCAATTAAAGCCAAGGAACAAGGCGTCTTTGCTACAGTTTAAAAAGGCAGCTGCTGCCCTCTTGTCAGTTTCCCTCAGTTCCCAAACCAACACACTAAAACTCTCCTCACCCAATTTAGTCCTGATGACAATTTAGAGAACGTAAACAAATCAGGAGGAGTAGTCTCACGTCACAAACGAAAACCATGGGAGGTTTGCTGCTCTCAAGCTCTCCCTACCTGATTGCCTGACTATAGATGAGGACGAACGAAGTGGACCTCTTGGGTTCCACTTGAGATGGCATTCGGATAAATGAAAATGAGGCTCTTGGGAAGGGAAGGTTAACTGAGTGATGTAAACACACAGGACATAGGAGGCCATACTTATAATGACCATTTGCTTTCTAGGGATTAACAAGGTTGATTTTATAGGTTTGAATGTTTATTTGAAGCTGCTTTAATCATTATTGTTAAATTAACAATCGATCAATTGGTTGTGTGTTTGTGGCTTGTGACAAATCCATGAAACACCATCACCCAATTGTCGTCTAAACTCCCCATCAGCTCCAGCTTCCTTCAGCTCGAGGTTTTTGTTTCCTAGTTTGCAAATGTGCTTCATAATATCATCAGTTGCTTTTTAGACACATCATCTAGAACAATAGTGTCGCATTAAGTGGACCAGCATAAGCGAAATAGGCAAAGTTAATCATGGCTTCAAAGAGCACAGGAAACTGCTTTTATTTCTTTCTTGCGTTGAGACACTGGTGATCCTTCCTTCTTCCCTTACAGTAACTTAGGTTTCATGAAGTTCCTTCCCCTGGGTGGTTGCAGGACAAAGTTGGATTTGAGTACAAATTCGGAGGCGTCAAAACTGTCACAACATCTTTATAGAAAGCCAGGTCCCAAATTCTCGCCTAGGACACCCACCTTGCCAGAGTCGGCCCTGAAATGGATGATATTTTTCTTAGGACTTGATAGAAACCAAAACAGAGACACAAGAATAGTTAGTATTGTTCTTGTGTCTGCTGAATGTGCAAATCGACAGTTGCTTTCTAATATATCAACATATCAAAATCATACCATATGAAATCTTTTATTTCTTGTCTGAGAATTTAAAAACATAAAAATGTGTATCTCTGCAGATCCATATGTGAAGATCCACCTGATGCAAAACGGCAAGAGGCTGAAGAAGAAGAAGACGACAATCAAGAAGAACACCCTCAACCCTTACTACAACGAGTCATTTAGCTTCGAAGTCCCGTTTGAACAAATCCAGGTACATTTTCATACATATTTACAGAACAAGTTTCTAAAACATTTAATTTAATTTCTAAAGGTAATAACTGCACTGTTAGAATCTACAGGCATATAAGGAACTGATATGTGAGAGCTCATTTACCAAATAATCAGTCTAGGGCTATTCCTTTTAACTTTAAATCTTGATTCTCTTCGTTTCTACCTGTAGCTTGTTTGTCAGTGCTACTTGTCACATCATAAAATGATTTTGGGTGAATTTTAAAGGTGTAAACAGCTACATATGAAAGCGGTGATACTTGTTTCAGATATTTAAAACGAACAACTGGAGCATTAATCCTCTTTTGTGGAACAGTATGAAGCACACGATGAACCAACAAACTGTGTCAGAAAGGAAAAGCAATGAGCAATAATGTCTCTTCAGGCTAGACCGTAATTGAGTCCAATTGATTCAAACTGTCACATCTCACAGATCGTGTGTTGGGATTTGTGAGCCTCAGATTAAATTTAAACTGCGTTGATCCAAATCAAACCCTTACTCACAGCTGCCGATGCCACTGTGTTGTCCAAGTGTACATTTCTTGTCGTGACACCAAGAGCCAGTTTTATTTTATGTATTAATGCCACTGATTGAATCATACACTCATCTCTGATTTTAACTTGCATAATGGACCTAATTTGACCGTCATAATTCAAACACCAGCTCGGCTCCTTGAAGAGGTTGTTGTAAATGTTAATCTAATGGTGTGTTTAAACATCCTCATCATCGATGGCAGCTCTTTAGGCCTCTGGCTGTTCTGCATCTGATTTAAAATAAAGACACTTGGAGCTGTGGAGATTTCTAATTACAGATTTACTCCCATAGTATTACCTCCGCCTGGTGTTTTAAGGGGAATGACTTCTGTTTAATTTGTTAATCGATTTCTCAGTCACATTTTTTTTCCCATCCTGTTTAAAACTGATTACAGAGCTCTCCTATAGAAAGCTGCAGAGGAACCACTTTTATCAGCAGAGGCGTAGAGTTGGATTTGAGTTAAACTGGACCCTGAGGCTGTTTGTGTAATTAATCTAAAGATGTTAATTGTCTGAGGTTGTGTGGGAATTACAAACCGTTTTAATTGGTTTGTCTCGTAAAACTAACAGAAGGTTCGTTATTGACTGAGGTTGTTTCACTTCCTCCTTAGCAAACTATAATAGCTGTAATGTGACTCCATAAACTCTAACATACTTATTTTTTAAACTATATTCATTTAGATAGACACATTTTATACACAAAGCCACTTTATAGTCCAGGATTTGTGCACCAGGTGGATAATAAATAAATAACCAAACAAAACAAAAAAACTTAATCTATATCATTCATGTTTTAAGAAAAGTTAAAACAAGTGAAGTCTTATTCAATTTTTTCACAATAATATTAAAATTTGGCCACTTTTTTTGTATTAGGAGCTGGAGACAGGGAGTTACTGCTGTATTTAGAGTAACACTTTATTTTCTCTATAATTTACTGGAAATGTTTCTTATGTGCAAAAATATAAGTTAACTATCAGAAATGTGTGTGGAAAGTTTCCAGGAAATGATTTGGAAAACATGGGATGTAAAATAAAACATTACCCTGCTCAGCTTTTATTGTGTTTGTAAAAGTGAGGTCACCAGATTTAGTTCTGTTAACCCAGGATGGTTAAACTATTTAAGACTCAAAAAACTTTAATTAATCCCAGAGGGAAATCGTTTGCCTGTATCAGCAGCTCTCTGATCGGAGAAAAAGGAAAGAACCACTCCCAGGAAAAGATCCACTACAACACAAAAAAACAAGATAACAACATAGACAACGCAAACATTTCCATAACCTATGATAAATAGTCTTGGGAAGAAAGCGTCATCCAACATGTTGAAGTCACAGCTCTAGAGACATAAGAGCAGAAATGAAAGCGGGTCTTGTGACGGCTAAAAACTTGTGTATAAATAACCATGTTTGTGAAAGAAAATCAGATTTTATAGCAAATGATCGATCAGAAATAGTGTTGACATTGTTAATATTGTAACTTGTGACTATTGTGGCTAGAAACAGCTGCCTATTACATAAACCTATAGAGGATTATAATCAGCAAGAACTGATGCAACGATGGTAACACAGCTGAAGACCCTGATCTTTTCATGAATAACATTTCTTTTGGTAGTGTAGCTTGTAATAGGCAGGATGTAGCAGTAATTATAGTTTTGATGACTGATGCAGCCCAGCAAACTGATTCTGTGTGATGGAAATCAATGACTGGAAAATAGTTTAATATATATTATTTAT
>OMLM01008974.1:17184-33866 GCA_900302695.1 Helostoma temminkii | reverse complement strand
CCCTTTAGTTTAGACTATACTTACACAGGGAGGCAAAGGGAAACAAGTGGAGGATACAGTCTAAAGGTCAGCTATTAATTCACTTCTCCCTGGGGATACAACTGCCAAGGTCATTCAGCACCATGGCCCTGAGTATTTCTCACCTCTGAAGCAAATGAGCAGTGTGTCATCTTACATCAGCATGTGATGGCTTTTATTTTCTCAAAAGCTCCATCCTGCTGTCAGATTCCACACTCTGAGTAAAGCCATTCATCCCTGCACCGTTACAGGATCTGCTGCAAGGGTAAATGCCAAACAGAATAAAAATGGTGTTCAGCATTTGATGGTAATTCGTGGTCTCTAGGATGCTGTTGCTGGATGTGGTTTGAGCTTTGTTTACTTTTGATAGTAACAAGAAAAATGTTTTAATATATATACACTCACACTTCTCTCACATCAGTCTGCCTTTTGGTGAACTAATGTTCAACCTCTTACCCTCCTGATACTGCTACTGACGCATTTACAAGCTGTATCTAAGTGATTTTATTTTTCTGACTTCAGCTGTGGATTTGCAAAGGATTTGCCAGTACCCCTGTGATTCTTTGGGATGCAACAAAAACACATTTTATTTTATAGTCTCATTTTATCGATTGAAGGAATTTTAAAAGCGACTATAGTTCTCACTGATACGTGCACTCTACTGAGTAGAATCAGATCTGAAGATACAAAACACACAAATAACTGCACAGAGACACCTGGAAGAAAGTATTCAATATTTCAAAACTGCATTTTTTTACGTCTGCATAGTAACTATAATATTGAATATTTGTGGTAGTTAATAAAGTTGGTGGTCATGTGACTTAGCAATAACTGCATATTTAGCTGTGACTTTTGCCTTTAGGTTCCTATGAAATTTCAAAGCATTCATTTCCAGAAAAAATGCTAAATAAAATGTTACTTACTGTGCTTTACAGTCCACTATTGTTGTGTGAATATTATTAGTTATCAATCACAGGAGTGAACTCACCATTCCAGTGTATTTAAACTATTACAGATTGCAGTTTCTTGTCCCTTTTTTAGGAAACTTAAAGTTCCCTCATTGCTCGTCATAGTCAGTAAAGATATTCAGACATGTACAAATCTAAATCTAATCAAAAATCATTTACTGCTCCGAAACATACCTTAATGTGAGACACTGGCACGGTCACAGCACCGCCAGTAATGCAGGGTATTAGCTTCTAAAAGTGTGTGAAGGAGGCTCACCCTTCTAACCAATCAGAGAATATCAAGTATTTCTGCTTGACTGGTACATTTTGGAGCACTCTGAATTGCAGCAGATCATAGCGGGGCAGGGAAGTGGGCGGCTGAGTGGAGCAAAGTGGATTGATTTTGAGCCTCATGCTAGCTCTAACTTCAGTTGCATATTGTAGCTTTTAGTTATTAATTTGCAAAGTCAGTTTTCATTCCACTTTCTCACAGTTCATTTTGTTTGCACTTATGTTTATTATGATTTCTATATTAGTTTAGCACATTGGCAATTACCAATTGTAGCAGCTGTAGATAATGAAAACTACTGTTTTCAAAACAACTATACAAAACATCTGCATCAAATATCAAAGACATTCAGCCAATATCTGTCAAAATGCATTACTCTGTAAAACCAAAACTGTCATGGTGGAAAACATCACTGGATCACTAGAGTCAGCAGGTTTGGTGGAGAAAACAACACGTGTTGACAGTTAGTAGGATCTGGGATGCAAACACGTTTGACAGCTGTTGACCCAAACCCAAAGATATTTTGTTGCTATGTAATGTTTTCTTCAGGAGTAAAGAGATGCAGTACATACTGTGTTTTAGTTTTTTACTACTTGAAAGAATTCTCAAACTGTCAGTCACCAAAACAAAATCATCATAATGCAGCTGACAAAATGACATTTACAGATCAACTGTATTCCAGATCCAGACTTATCTTATTTGTGTTTAAAACTTGAAAATAAGCAGAATATGTCTGTCTGTGCTCTTTGCCAGTGACTAAGCCTGCAAAGTAATCTTGTTACAGCTGCTGTGAGAAATGCTGGAATGGAACAACTTGTACAATATTGACTCTTGGCTGCAGAACATGATCTGTTCAGAACTTTTCACTGCAGCTTGCCTTGATCAGTAGCTTAGTTGTGAGGAAAAGTAACTCTCCAAAAAACTTGAAAAAAAGTTGCTGCTGCGTGCAGGAATATTTTTGTCTTTCTATATTCAGGTTCATTTGCAGCTTAGAGCTAAGATGTTCTGGATCTAGTGATAGCCATAACCCAATGCACAAATGAATGCATATATAACCCTGTTAAAACCAAATGTCAGGGGAAAGCTAAATCATCAAAGTTACACTTCTTAAAATGTTTCTGTTATCTATTACGCATGTAAATCAAGTGACATCTGTACATTGGATTTACAAATTGTTCACTCCTGCGAGTGGAGGTGGTGATGTCTGGTGCTTCTCTCCTCATGGAGCCGTCACTGCCAACTAGACCCAGTAGCGGTGCTGGACAATCTGCATCTACACTGTTGTCATCAGTGTTTGTTTTGACATTCTGATATTTTTTTACTCTTCTAATACACTTTACATATACTTTAACTATACTATACTATACTATACTATACTATACTATACTGTACTCTCCTCTGCGACAAGGAATGGCACAACAAGTCATTAATGCCAACAGCCATCACCCTATACAATGATTCTCTGACAATAGAGAGCTCTGCGAATAACATTAATGGGAATGTTCCTTAATACATATAGTTAAACTGTAGCAGAGTGTATTGTATTTGTGTGTGTTTGTGTATTAACTAGTTTTTGTGTACTTGTGCTATTCTCTGTACTGTGTTTTGTGTATTATCAGTGTGTCGACTATCTTCTATCTATCGATACTAAAGCTACTTTTATATTACTCATACCTGCTGCTTTAATATTTAAACTGTGTGTTGTTGTATCATTTGATACATGCTACATTCAAGGTATTATTTATTAAACTGTCGGGGTTGTTAGTGGTGCCTGGCACATACATGACACATACATAAAAACACTGCAGTTTCCTGGTAGTGGAACATATTCTGCTTTCTACTTCATTTTGCTAGAATCCTTGTGGGAACAGTTTTTTCTTTTCAGTGTGTCATTAGTGATTGTATGTGGCATTAAGCTCTCATACGTTGACTTGTCAACACATTGTAATGTGCCAAGTATAAAAGCACGCATAGAATAATACAGGGCCAAGGGGGACAGTCACTAACACATCTATTAATTGTACTGACTGTTGTCTGAAGACTGACATTATGAAAGAAAGTACTGGTGCACAGCCAGACACTAACAGCCAAACTGAATAGAGCATAAGCTTTAGAAAAGAGGCATGAAAAAACAGTGAGTGTAACACTCAGGAGGCATGTGGCATTCATTTTATGACTTCTGACAGCTGCACTGTATCATGCAGGAGACATCAAGTGTCGCCATCTAAATGCTTTCATTAGCTTTTGATAGTAGCAAACCAGATTAAAGGAGCTACACAGGAGTCTCTCTGTCAATGTGACGTACTTATGAGAAATTCATGCTGGATTTAATCTATTATTCACTATTTGCATAATTGATCAGATTGTCTGCAGGCCGTATTAATAGAAAGTGACAGTTCTTATGCAGTGGGTTCAGGAAGCCGAGCAACAGAATCGCCACTGATTTAATGCCCCATTTTTTTCCCTTGTGGCCACAGAGTTGGATGAAGATGAGAGCATTGGAGGGTCTTAATGAGCAAATCGAGTTAGGTAAATCACCACCTGTACCCCACTAAACAAGATGATTTCAGGCTCAGAGTAAGTGAGCTCTGGCGTCGTCTGTCTTCCTCTTTGGTTTCGCGGGACGGCTTGGACTAAATGGGCCATATTTATCATCAGTGACAAACGTAAGGGATATGGCCTATACTTGTCACTGCGTGAGACGCTTTGATAAAGTCAAAGCAAACAAGTAACACACTTTAGCCTTGCTTGGACTGACAGTGATTCACATCTGCAGATTAACAATCAAAGAAAGTGGTTATACACAGCAGCTCAATAAACCTGTAATAATTTCATATGTAACACTTTATCACCCCTTTTTGTTTTACCCACATTGTGCTCATGCTAAAGAGCCACAAGTGGAGGCGACATGCTAACGTGCTCTGCCAGCAGCGATGATACTGAAGTGGTGTTAGCTGTTGGTGGAAGAAGGAGACCTTTGATGGCTAATTAGTGCAGGCAGCTGTCAGAACAGTAATGGCAGAGATTTGAAAGTTTTGATACTATGGTTATATTTATGCTTTCACAGCTCACTTTGTTCTCTCAGGGATTATTGGGTTGCTGAGGACAGCGCTGGAGAGGGAGGGAGGAGAGGGAAGGGGAACATCAGATTTCCTCTTCCCGCGCTGGATGTGACCACATTAATTATAGATCTTGGGAAGCAGCAGTTACCTTCATTCGGCATATTTTTAGAGTGAGAGCCTGATTTATTTCTTTAATCAAGACGACAGGTGTCAGCTTGGTTCAGAAAAAAGATACCCAAAGCTGCTTAAAGTTGTCACATGGTGACATTTTGAGCAGGCTGAGGCGTGAAGCATCTACTTGTGAATTCTTGCCTGAAGCTAAAGGTGCAGGTAAAGGGCCTTACATTCAAATTGCAATAATATATAACCATTTGCAGTAAAGGGGACAATCTGAATCCTCTTCATCAGCAAAGACCAGGAGCGGACAGAAGTCTGAAGCAGCACTCTTAGAATTTAGTGAAGTAGAAGTGATATCAAAAATGAATACATCTTCAAATGCAAATATGTGCTCAGTGCAGTAAAAGTGAAGGAAGTGCAGTACATTTCCCAGCACAGAACCTGCTTACATCAATCCAATATGGAACTCATTACACTGCCAGAAATTTCAAGAAAATGCATTCCTACCTTATGTTTTTTTCACAATATGGACATTTTTAATGTCTTATTAAGTACTTAATTACTTAATTAATTAATTACTCAAATTAATAACCAATACATCCAGCTCTACGGAGACATATCATCAAACACTGTGTTCTACAGTACAATTAAAATGTTCTTTAGCATGTAAAACATTTGTGCTCTGATAGTACCAATATTATAATGTATATACATATAGCTTTATAATATTTGCACTAAAAAATATGCCAAAAAAATTTTCCTGCCTATTTTAAACAATTATATTAGTGCTGTAGGAAAAAAAACACATTGCCACAATGCCATAATAATTACTCAATTTTCAGATCTAGCAACTCACTGGGATACAGTAACACCCACACAATGAACTTGCATTTCAGTTTTTCCTGAACTGCTGTGCTGATCAACACAGAGTGAAAGACACTTTATTCTGCTCTAATGTGAAACGCATATTCATCCTGTCAGCTCTTACTAGTTAACATGAGAGAAACAGCAGCTAGCAGCAATAATAACCCAGTGTACACAAGTTTAGTGACAAATGAACTATGTGTCTCAGCATATGTATTAGCAGCATAGTTTAAAGCACAGAAGCAAATTTCTGACTAACAGTATTGTACATAATGGGATTCCTGCTGTTTCCCTGCTGCACAGGTTCATAGCACAGAGCTTATCTCTTTCTGAATATTACTGTATTTCAATAATACCAGCATGTATGAGAATTCCGCTGCTTCCTTAAAATATGCCAGACAATAGATATATATTTGTACCAGGCACAAAGGATCATAAAAAACCCTTTTTTTTCTTTTTTATAATATATACATTATAATGTGTCTATTTTTCATCCAAAGCCATGAAATCCAGACTAGATTTGCCAGTTTCAATAGCTAATTCTGCACTCTTACTGCATAACACAGGGTATGCTTCTAGAGGTAACTTTCCACCCAGTACTTCTGTTGTGAATTCAAGGCACAAAAACAACTTTCTCTGTTGATCCAATCATAAGCTCTCAGTCATAGTTGATTTTTCCTAAATGCCTCTTTTATGCTCATCTCACCGATGGTGTTGCTCGGAAACCCGTCAGTGAAACTGGCAGTATATCAAACTATTTCAGCAGATCTGTTTGCCATGGTTCATTTCAATAATCAGCACAACTTTACACATCTACCACTACGCATTTATTGTAAAGACTGTTGAGCCTGCCTCAGATACTGTAGCTTAAACCTGAATTCCCTCTGAGTTCCTGTACCTCCACGCTGAAGTCTGTAATTGGGTTAAACATTTCTGTATCTGTATTTTTTAAGTACAATATTAAAGATGCCTGATTAAGGTGTACTTGGTGTGGTCCATTCACTCATGTCTGTCCCCACTTCAGCTTGAGACTAGCAGCTCAACACTACTGTCTATTAGCTGCTACCAACATAACACTTAGATCTTAGATCAAACTGATAATGATTGAGTTGTTTTGACTAGGATTTGCACTAAAATAAGACCCACTGAGAATGCTAATATGCAGCGCACCAAATTTTTAGTTACCCACTTGCAGAATTGTTTTTTTCATTCATATTGGAGGGTTTCTGAGCATTAATGGCCTGTCTAATGTCATGCCACAGCATCTCAATTGGATTTAAGACTGGATATTGACCAGTCCACTATCCACTCTGGTTATCATTGTTTAATAATAAGATGTGCTTGATGATCCAAAGAAGTAAAAGTAAAAGAAGAAGAAGAAGTAAAATATTTTTTTACAGCGCTGTATGTAGGTATTCATTTAAAAAAACAAGCATCAAGTGTGTTTACTCTTAACATGGGTCGCTAGTTATTCCTGTCTATTCAGCGTATCCATTAGAGGGAACTGTGTGACTAATGGATGAGAAAACAACCTACCTGTCTTTTGTGGTTACATTTTATGAGGCAGTGCTGAGGGACTCAGCCTATCACATGGCGCTTTAGAAACCATGAGGCCATTAGGACTTGGCAGAGAACATGATACATCCTAACTCTAATTTGTTTAGTCCAGGGATTAAATTAAGTCATCTAAGAGCTCATTTGTGAAGGAGAAAATGAAGTCCCACCTCTCTCTGGTGTTTTCTAGTGTCACCTTGGGTGGAATTTCCTCTAAATGTGCTGCAAAATGATCAATACCCAGAGTAGTGGAAAATGGCAGGTGACATCCTCTAAAAGAGAGATGTGATAATGGATCCCACGCCATGTCTGATACCAGTGGCATGTCAGTAGCCTCTTCCTCTGATCTCTCCTGTGGTCTGCTTGAGGTGTATCATATCAGCTGATTGTTTTCAATGTGACTTTGATTGATATCAGATCCACGCTGTTGTCTAGTTCAAACACCAGAAACCGGCTCTCGTGGGGTATCAGGTACCTGCAAGTCACCACATTACCTTTGCTACAACTATTCTTTGATGCATGTGATGGCACAACAATACCCCACATCTGCTCCATCTGTCTGTCCAGGATGTGTCATGTTCTATAGATCAAAGGGAGTGAATGGAGTGACTTAATTTTGACAGATCAATATATATTTCCCCTTAAGAGCATGTCCTACGTATGACAGGTTTTCCTGACTTTTTAACACGTGGATGAAACTGGCTCTCCTGAAGTTTGATTTGCTTCAGTGACATAATGAAAAAGTGAAGACTACATGATGTAGCTGGGCAATAACCCAAACACTGAAGGAAATCTACTACGGAATGGCGTGGGGACACAAAATTTACCTTTTGAAGTCAAGATCCCAGATCTCTACCCATTTTCTATTTTCACTTTCACTCTGTAGGTTTAATGGGTTTGTTGAATGAAACGTCACAGTAATTAAGTGCAACTGAGTCGCAAGGAGGTGGTTGGGGTGGATGGATTGAAGGTATATAACATGCAGGACTGGCAATGTGCAGACCCGTTCGAGACCAGAGTCCTGTGTGAGGTTTAGGCATGAAAAACACTTTGCTTAGGGTTGTGTGTGAAGTAATGTGTTACATTTTTCGCTACTACCCAGCCCACAATCTTTCCCTGACACTAACCCAGTGCTGTGATTGCCTGAACCCAACCATTAAACATGTTCATAAAGTTAGACTCATATATCAGCATGTTTGGATATTTTAGCAAAAGAGAAACCCGAATGTTGTAGATCAGAAAATTTGGCGGACAGAAATACTGTGAACACTTCATTGATATGCTAAGGATCAAGGAATTTTCGACATTTACATTAATCATGAACTTATGTTCATTATGTTAACAGAAAACGTAATCCGGGTGGCAATTACGTTTCTTCGAAAATGTAATCAGGATTGCATTTTACTTATACAGGAACATCATTTTTAGGAGACAGGGTTGAGGATGTCTGTTTGCATTTTATCACCTTAGAAATATTTAGATTATCGATATTTGCAATTGTGGTGATAATCAGATCACATTTCAGTGTGATCTGATTTAAAGCAGAAAACTACAAAGTACCGTTATTGTTTCTAGTGCCTGTATCTAATAATAATTTCTAGGAGAAACGGTTGTTGAGCAGGTTATATGGTGATATTCACACCATACAACCTTGTAAACAAACAGTACAGCTCAAACTGTATAGGTAAGTGCCACTGATTCATATGATTCTCTGTTTATAAATATTAGTTTATATATTCCAACTGATCATTGCTCACTGTTGGTGTGTTCTAGTTGTGTCAGCCACATGTCCTCACATTGCACCAGTCTTTCTGTAGATAAGCAAAGTGGCAAATAAGCCCTACGCTATTCAGCTATTTAGAGGCAATCACATAATGAGCATGCTGACCAAGCCGATGTATTATTACCTTATTTTGGTTTCTTTTCATAAATATAGAAATTGACTTTTTTCTGGTGGGGAATGTAAAGGGGGTATATGAGTAGCTCAGGTACGAGAGTGCACACATATATCTCTGCATGTATAAATGAACAATCGTGGTCAACAAAAACATGCTGTGATTCCTATCAACGGAAAACGCAGGCAATTTGTGTAGTGGCAGCCTTTTTTTTGTCAGCTCTATTTACTAGATTTCCATACCCCCATCCCTGCTGTTCCCCAACCCCCTTCTCGCACTGGCCAGCAGGAAATAGGCATTCAATGCTTTCTAGATGACTTCCTGAAAGAAATGAATCTCTCGCAGAAAATGAGAACAATGAATAATGAAACGCTGGATAGGATGTGCCTGACCCATGCTATTCATACAACCTGTGCCGTCGCAGAGCGCCATGTATGAAATTGAAGGTTGTGATCACAGGGCTGGAAAGAGCTATGGGTTGGACCATTAGAGTGAGGGGAAACAAATGGGTTTTCTTGGTGCACATATAATCATTTTCAGCTAGATGCAAACCAGAAAGCTTCAGTCAGGATAAATCTTACATTTTGCATCTGTAAGATAGATTATATATGTTTCCTTTATTCATAACATCCTGAAATTTCTCTAGGAACAGTGGAATTTTCTATCATAACCATTTGACAACTATTTTAGACTGTGTAGAACTGATAAAATGTTACCCTGCCTTTACAGTATATGCCTTGAGTGTAACTAAACACAAAGTTCCTCAGGGAGGAATAATAAAGTCAGAACTGAACAGACAGTTTCAACTGTGCACAGCCACTTTACAGCAGTAAGAGTGTCTTAACAACATTATAACCCCGCAGAGAAAATAATCCAATGAGAGCAAATACGGCAGCATAGCCCCGGAAGAATGCCAGGACTAGGGGGTATTCTGGTTTTGAAAGGTAGATTCTCTGCCTCATATTAGCCTCAGCGGGACATCCAAGAAAAGCAAGGCAAAAAAAAAAAAGAAAGAAAAAAAAAATGTTGCCTGCAACTGCAGCCCTCTAGCTACTGCTGCAATCCTGACATGAAGGAGTCAGCTTGAGCACTTACAAATCTTCCTAATCCTTTTCAACATAGAGCAGCATTTGCCAGACCCCTGTTTCTCTAGGGTCTCTCTCTCTCTCTCTGTTTGTATGTGTGTGTGCGTGCAAAGATCTGTCAGTTAGAGTAAGTTAGGATGTGCAAAGGACTTTTGAGAGTCACTTGCAGAAGAGATGGAGCACAGCAGCTGCACAGCGTGATACTCTACACTGTGCTGTAGAGCTACAGTATCATTTACCCTATTGGTGTCTGGGTGTCTTACTGTCTGCGTGATACCAAAGGCTGTGAATGGCAAGCTCTAGTAATTACTGAACATTGTCATAGCTCTTGAATGTGTGTCTCATGTCACACATTGACTTCACAGTGACATCAGTGTTCATTTGGTTGTGTATAATTGTATTGAACGCAGTGGCAGGGGTGCCTATCTGACATCGAGCACTGACTGCTGTGTTTCGGGTCACCAAGCGCTGTTTACGAATCATTGATTTTGTTGTACGACAGCGCTAGACACCAGGCAAAGCTTCGCTTCAACACAGGCATTCCTAGTGAGGCGCCAACAAACTGAGGGGGGGCACTGTGAAGTGTCACAGAAGCCCAATTATGTTTTTGTAATAAGCCAATGTTGCCAGGCCAGTTGCAAAGCCCCCAGGGGACCTTCACTGCTGGCTAATTCTGTTGGAGTCGCCAATTCCAATCTAATTTACTGCGTCATTTTCATCTTCAAAATGTTGGAATGGGTAATCAGATGATTGATCGAAGAGAACTGCTGTTCTGACAGAATACTGACATGGACACAGCTGGCTGCCTGTCAGAGGGGATGGCTGAATGATATATGAGTATGTGCGCTCCAAACAAAGCAAAAAGCACCCACATCTGCAAGGTAATACAATAGCCCTCATCTGTGTTCACTCATTATCCGACCATGTGAAGCACATACTAAGATCTATTTACCACGTAACTCTTGAGCACATCCACACATTCGTGCTCTATTTTTGCTTCTATGAAAACCCTCTACAGTGCAGTCCTGACTGCAACAATTCCAGATGAGCAACTACTTCATGCCCTTCGAAGTCCAGTTACTAACCAGATACCTTCATTCATAAAACAATGAAGATCTTAATTTTAGTATGTCACAGAGAATAACCCACCTCAGCATCAAATCATCATCTATTTCCTCCCTTTATTTTAATGAATGCTGAGACTACAGTGCAGCACAGTGATATTGAAATGCAAGAATACTCCCACACATACAATCTCATGGTTCATTTTAAGTGCAGTCAATCATTAGGGAGAAAAAATAGGCGCTACACTACATTAAAGGTTAGCACTGTTGATTGCTGCTGTAGGATGATAAAAGATACTGTCTTATAATTAAAGATTGAAATGCTAAAATTTTAATGCCTCCCATGCAATACAGTGAAATACAGCAACATCACAAACCAGGGCTACAAAAGTAAACTACAGAGTGTTAGCTTTAAAACTATCTGGGATGTCTAGATATTAAAGAAAAGACAGTTCTCTCCAGGCTAATTAGTTTTTACTGTAAATGGAACACATTTGGGTCTAAGATTTAAAGATTGTATGAAACAGAAGGTCAGAAATGGACATATCCAATACAATTGGGATGGCCTGAAAAAGAAAGAAACCACTGGTGTACTGAGCAATATATACAGCTGAGCTCTGAAAAGATAAACAATAACAGCAGTCAGTGACATCACACAGCTGGGGTAAAGTTATCACAATCCATCATCTGAGGACCTCATGACCTCAATATAAAGGTGATACCACAAGACACAACCCCCTTATGAGCAGGTAGAATTAAAATGCCTGGTTGGAATTTTCTGAAATGTACTGAAACAGGATTTCATGGAATGATGAGACCAAGATTAACCTCCACCAAAATGATGGAAGGAAGAAATGATCTGCTCATGCTCCAAACCATACAAACAAACCTGTGATGTGTCATGCCTTGGGCTTGTACGGCTGCTTCTGGAAGAGGTTCACAAATTTTTATTGATGATATAACTCATGATGGTAGCAGCAGATTGAATTGAGAGGTGAACATTTTGTCTAAACTAATTGGGAGGAGCTTCATCGCTCATCGAGGCAATGATCTCCTGCCAGCATATGACTTCATAAGAGGAAAATATTGAAAGGTTTTAGATGAGCCAAGGCAATCACCACACATTAATACAAGCAAACTTGCATTTCACTGGCTGTGGAGGAGACTGGAGGCCCCTCCACCCCACCCCCCAAAACAACCACCCACTGATGGAGGCTGCAGGAAAAACCAGTACAAACATATCAAACGAAGAAACCAACAGTTCAGTTACTGTAGTTATTGCAAACAAGGGATTTTCAACCAAATATAAAATTTTATTGACTTTAACCTACGTTATCTGTTCCAATTAAAATTTGGATGACCTGAGGGCTACATTCTATGTTGCTGAATATATGGAGTGTACAGAGAACAACTTTGATTTCATATCTATCTTTTGATCATAAACCCAGATATCTTCAGCGTGAAGCAAAAACAAATGAATCTACCTTGCTATTCCAATCCTTTCAGAAGGTACTATAAGAAGAATTTTTAAATCCACCTGGTAGTACTCTTTTTGATCTTGTTGTGGCAGAGGAAAGATGATATCGATTGATTAGAGTCTCTTTATCTTGTTTATCAAATTCTGCGGATTACAGCCACACGTACGTGCCCTCACTTTCAGAGAAGAGAACAAATCCTGCTTCAGGTAATGAAATATGAGGATCTATTGAATTGGAAAAATAAATGTTCTTGAAAATATTGCTCTGCGAAGCTAAATTGACAGGCTTTGAAATGAAGATTATTTATAGGGAGGACAAACCAGAGAAGACAACATGGCTCATCCCATCAGCATTTTCCATGCATACATACTATACAATTGCTGGACTGTCTCGACATAAAAGACTGGGCTAAGAGAAAAAGTGCATACAGCAATATGTGCAAAAAAAGCAGGATCAATAACCAATCTAGGGAGCAGAGAGTGTCAGGTTGAGCATGGAGAGGTTATCATATACTGTATCTCAGCACATACAATAGAGGACTCTTCTGTGTCAAGTAGATTTACGATGTTTTCACAGTAATGACTGGTGATTTTAAAGTATTTTTTTCAATGTCAACATTGATATAATATTTTATATGTGCATATTAATATGCATCTAGTATGGAGCTTTAGCCATGTGATTATTTAAGTGGAATCAGGAGCTTAGTAATGAGATAGCATGGCTCTCTCTAGAGTTATAATATACACCTACCAGACTGTCAAACCCAATGCAATGTGTTTACCAGAAATGAGATTTTATTTAGACCCTAATAAAAGCACACTATGGTAGCTATACTGTGCTATAGGAGCCACTAAAAGCTGTCTGAGGCAAGTCTCAACCACTCTCTGCTTGTTAGTTAACTTCAGTAAATATACCAACCAGGAATGTGCAGTAGGAGGGACTGTAGGGGCTCAGGTTCTTTCTCTTTTTTTCAAAATGATCAAAGGTGTCTCTCAACACAAAACTGAACCCCAAAGTTGCTAAACAGTTATTGTTAAATAATAGTACAATACAGATAGTTATTTTACACCATATACATATAAATAAATATTAGCATTTTCTTACAGATTTTCACTGAGGTTAAATTCGGCATTAACTGAAAATTTAAAGTGGCTCACAATCCTGGCATGTAGATAAGGAGGAAAGACATATTTTTCAGTAAGTTCATCTACAGTTATCCCATATGAGTGATATACAGGCACAGAAAAACTCACAATGTTCACTAAAACAACATGAAATGGACAAAAGTAGTAATAAATAAAAATGTACTGAAAATTAGCTAATAAAAATCAGACATTGCTTTTAATTTTTGGTTCAACAGACATTTTAAAACACAAACTAATAAAACTGGTCTGGACAAAAAAGATGGTATCCCTAGAAAAGATTGAATATAATATAACTATAGGGACACGTTAAACTAAAGTTTGTCATGTAATTAGCAGCACAGGTGTCTTCAAACTTGTAATCAGTCAGTCTGCCTATTTGGAAGGTGAAAAGTAGTCACTGTGCTGTTTGGTATCATAATGTGTACCACACTGAACATGGACCACAGAAAGCTAATGAGAGAGTTGTCTCAGGAGATTAGAAAGAAAATTATGAACAAACATGTCAAAGGTAAAGCAGGTTGATTTCCCTTCAACTACAGTTGCACATATTATTCAGAAGTTTAAGGTCCACAGAACTGTAGCCAACCTCCCTGGATGTGGCCACAGTAGGAAAGTGCCAAATTGAAGCGACACATAATCTAAATGGTAACAAGAACAACTTGCAAAAAGATTAGAGCTGTCACTTTTTGAGTCAAAGTGGACTTATTAGAAGGCGACTGAGGAGGACTCTACTACTGAAAGCAAATCAAGTCACATCAGCTTTATGTTCACAGACGCAAAAATGAAGCATACAACAAAAAGAATACTGGATCTACTGTGACACATGGAGGAAGCTTGGTTATGTTCTGGGGCTGCTTTGCTGCATCTGGTACAGGGTGTCTTGAATCTTTGCAGGGTGCCCAGTGTCAGCTAGTTTGGTCTCAGTTACAGGTTGGGGGTCCTCCACCAGGATAATGACCCAAAACACAGCTAAAAACACCCAAGAATGGATAAGAACAAAACATTGGACTATTCTGAAGTGGCCTTCTATGAGCCCTAAACTAATTCCTATTAAACATCCTTTAAAAGAACTGAAACACCCTTCAAACCTGAGACAGCTGGAGCAGATTGAATTTGAACTTGAGGCGTGGACCAAAATACCTGTCGACAGGTGCAAAGGTCTAATTGAGAGTTACAGTAATCTCTTGATTGCAGCGAATGCCTTGTGCATCAACATATTAAGTTAAGGGTACCATCATTTCTGTCCAGGCCAGTTTCATTAGTTTGTTTGTTTATTGCTTCTGTTGAACCTCAATTCAAAATGAAATGTCTGATTTTCATTAGTTAATTTTTAGTAATTTATTATTTATTATTACAGTTTTAGTGTTTTTAGAGCACCAACAATTTTGTCTGCGTCTGTAGGTTTAAAATAATACATTTTAACCATGTAGAAGATGATTTAAACTGACCATAATAAAAGGTGTTTTTGCATTTAAATTTAAAGTCATATACACATACTGCAGACTTCCCTTGAAAGTTGTTAACACCATAAAATAATTTACTTTAAAAAAAAAAAATTATTGGAACATTTCTTTTTTGGTGGTGCTTCTGCAATCTTGCACATTATTGCACACAAAAAATTACCATTATCTGCTGCACTGTTATGGTATACAGAGCACCACCTATCAGCTATCAAGTTCAACACTGTTTTATCATTAACTCAGTCACATTTATGCCCAGAGAATTCAGTTTGAACATTTAAGTCAGCAGAGACTTGATTTCTGAGGCACATGTACAACAAATGTTACTTCTATTTGGAGTAGTGTGTTTTTTTCAGTATTGTGTTTGCTTGAAAAAGAAGCCTAATTTTCAACAGCAGTTCAAATGCAAAATTTATATATGTGCTTAAATATTTTAATTACATTTATGTAGTATTAGCTGCAATAGAGTTAATTAATGATACAGTCAGATGTGGTTGAAAGCTCTGGACGTTCTGTCCCATGCATGTGACATGGCGCTATAGACACTTCTGTCTAGACTGAGTTATCTCTGCAACTACTGAAGACTACTAACTACTGAACATTTTCATCAACCTCCTCTGTTCTTTGTGTTGTGTTAATTAACAAACTGGCTGAACTCTATAAACAGGCTTTGTATTCTTAATCAATTTAATTGTTTTTATTAATTATTTTGAGTATTTGGACATTTCTTCTACTAATCATTCATTTAGTTTCTTTTAATTTAATCTTGTTTTCTCTCCTCTCTACTCACTAATACACTCTTTTAATTATATTTTATACAAACTACACCCAAAAACAAACAGAAATGTGTACTATAGCTGCAATAATATGTGTGCTAATGGAGAAAATTGTCTTTTTTTTGTCCTATAATCTTTCTCTCGTTCTTAATATTTGTTTTTGTAACTACTGTATTATTATGAATAGGGAGCTTTATGCATTAATACACAATGACACCGGTTAAAACTGATTCATAAAGCTTGAAGTTTAATTACATGATTTTTATATTGTTGGTAGATTTAATAAAGCTGTAATAATGAAGCAATGAATACAAGTAGTGTAATTGGTTGTAGAATAAAAATGAATAAGGTCAAGGAGTCGTTCGGACATGCTGTGTGCCCACGGCACCACAGTGGTCAACACTAGGGTTCCAGTGTTGACCTGTGTTGACACACTGATCTCTGTCCCTTAAACCCTCTTAAGAACAGTTTTTGGAGATGGCTTTGTCCACAGAGGAGAAACATTCAGAGATGGTGTAAGGCTACTTTGGCTTTGTGATGTGTTGTTTCAGGAAAGAGGTGATGTAGCTTTCAATTGCTTGGTTTTCTGCTTCTATGAAAACCAGCAACACATCGACATAACCACACTTCTCACACAGATCCTTGAAAATGTCTTGTGGAAAACAGTCAAAGTCAAACAGTCTATTAATGACGATTTTGGAATATGTAACAGACCCACTAACCATTGCTTTCTTGAATGTTCTTGTGACAAGCTTTTTCAATGTCATTGGTCAGCTAGCCCTGGCATCCTATTGGTTGGTGAATTTTGATAGGGTCCTCTCAGGTCGTTGCGCGAGACGTTTTGAGAGCGAGCAGCAGGAACCGAGAGCAAGGAGGAGGATTTGAGCAGGAACACTGGAAATCTGTGTGATGAGCAGGAAATCTGAGA
>OMLM01008974.1:0-17159 GCA_900302695.1 Helostoma temminkii | reverse complement strand
CTGGGTCCACTTTGGTTTTCAGCTGAGGCACCATGTGATATATCAATGCTTTTAGAAAATCTTTTTGAATTTTTTACTTGAACTTGCAAAGTGTCTCCCCTTGAACCTCTTCACCTCCTTAACAATTATCTTGGCAAAGTCATCTGCAAAATGTCTGAAAGATCTTCAGACATAAACAAGTTGTACTTAAAGTCTGATTATTCAAAAGAGGATCAGTGACTTGATTGAGCTCTTTGGAAATTATTTCCTGGACTGTTTTACTTACTGCAGATTTTGAGGACTCTGGTTTTTCAGACCCAATTGATAACTTGTCTTTTGTGGTGATGGACTGGCTTCTCTGTTCATGACTAGTGAGCAAAGCATTGCCACCTTGGGGGTGTGTGTCTTTAGGATTTTGTAGGCGTGCTCAACCATAGTATTTAGTCTGCATGGAGGAGTTCCTCGAAGAGGAATTCCTTATTACATGCTCCAAGTTGTCTTCACCACTGGAGTTGACATTTTCTGTAATCTCCGTGACAAACTTTGCCGTCAACTGTTCTGAGTTGACACACGGGTTCTTGACATTCAGGAATTCAGCAAGTATCAGAGAGACGGTGGTGCCCATAGTTGACAGAACACGCTCCTCTGTTACTACTTTTAGGTCCTTAAAAGCCATTAGGCTCTTAAAATTCAGGATATGATCTCTAAAAGTAGCTCTGCTAATAGAATTTTTGTCGCTTTGTCAGGTTCCCCTTAACTTAACAGTGTCCACTGTTCTGGTCTCACCTGTGTAAAAAAAAGCTTCGACCAGTGAAAAAACGCTGGATAACAGGGTCTTCTCTGACAATTACATCAATAAATAAGACATACTGTAAATAAGATTCTTTTAAAATATGTGTTGCCTATATGTCATAAATAGTGTCCGATTGCCAAATTCAAGTGGCTAATGGGATTTTTAAAATTATACTGGAGACATAAGCATAAAATTTTCATGCTTGGATCCACCACAGTGTAAACTTTAGTGGCATCTAACTACAATGTATTGAGAGTAATTTTATTAAATATTTCTGTTAAAGCTACTTTCATGAGACTTTATGTGATTGTGTTGAAATTACAGTAAATGCATGTTTCTAAAACCACATAATTCTGTGTTTTTATAGGCATTTACATCCATCCATCCCTTTTCTGAACCACTTCATCCCTGTAGGGGTTGCAGGTGTGCTGGAGCCTATCCCAGCTACCATCTGGGTAAGAGGCGGGGTACACCTTAGACAACCATTCACACTTTCACTCACACTAATTTAGAGTTTTCAATTAACCTGACTGCATGTCTTTGGGCTGTGGGAGGAAGCCAGAGAACCCAGAGAGAATCCAGGCACTCAGGAATCGAAGCCAGGACCTTCTTGCTGTGAGGCGACAGTGCTAACTACTGCAGCACCGTGCCACCCCAAGTACAATCATTTTACGTTAAAACCAAAACCAAAACAGTACAACCATGTAAAAAAAATAGATTCTCATCCTCACATCCTCAGTAAAGTTGCATATTTTAACTTTAATCTTACTGAACATCTATTTAAAAATCCATATATATATTGCATTTTACATGTATATGCTAACAAAGAAAAAAAGATAAAATAAAATTTTTAAGATTAAATTTTCATGGTAACTTGCTGTTAAAAGAACTTGCTACATACACAGTTAATGCACTACTGACTGGCTGCCCACAGACAGGCTGCATGGACAACAAACTTTAGGGCTATATGTGACTGTTCTTGCAGAGCAGGGTTGTCAAACTCCAGTCCTCGAGGGCCACTGTCCTGCTTGTTTTCCAAGCATCCCTGCACTTACAGCTTCTGTCTGGCCGAACACACCTGATCAGCAGAGGGTAAGTAAGATAGTTGCAAAACAAGCAGGGCTGCGACCCTTGAGGACTGGAGTTTGACATCTGTGTTGTAGAGAGTCCATCCAGACTGTTGAGGACTGGGGTTGATGATGACATTTATGTCACAGATGCTGTAGAGAACACACAAATGCGGAAAGTATGAATTACAGTAAACCTTCACCAAAATAGTTCAATACTAGTAAAATAGTCTTTTAAAGTTTGAATCTCTGCACCTGAGAACCTGCATGACCATGATACTAACATGTTTTGTAGAATAAGCACTAGAGATAAGACAGTACTGTGCCACAGGAAATATCTCAATATCTAATCTAAAATTTTATTTTGTTTAAAGTTCATTTTCCTTATCATCTACTGAGCTAATCTACACAGACACAATGTATTATTATGTCTGTCTGTTCAGTATTTTAATGTCACAAACTATAATAGATGAGTGCAATGTCAACAACTGTGATTGCTGTTAATTTGAAAAGCAACAGCAAAGCCTGCATGTACGATGAATGTGGACATTTCTGACAGTTCTTTCACTTTTGCATAGAGAACAACTGACTGACATCATGAGCTTCATTAAGTAGCTTAACCCAATTAAACAGCTTTAAACTGTCAGTCAAAAAACAATAAGAAGATCTGACTAATGGATAAGTCAAAGAAGAAATAGCCCAGGTACGATTGGTATGTTTCTTGTTGAAGGTGCCTGGTTGAAAACATTTGCAAATAAATGCAAAGCCTGAATTAGTCATGCTGGACTGAAATGGTATGGTTCAAATATTAGAAATTGGCTTTGTAGATCAAATATAATATAAGATCAGTTTTCTCACCTAGAATCAACTCAATGTCATGAGAGCATTTCATAGTACAGAGCTCCTCATCATAAGTAAGTGGCTTGAAAATCTTAATGAGGAGGAAGAGGCTTAAGTGGTTGTGAGGCATTTTGGTCTTCTAGTAGAAATCCATTCCTAGACCTGTAAAAAGAGTTTGTAGTGTTTCCTTTTGATTCCAGTGTACATGCAACTAGATTGTAAACAAAGGTAAATCCACCTGACAAAAGGAAAAATTATTTAATACTGGTAAGTTCATCGGTTCATATCTAAACATCAAACATATGGTACAGAGCAACATATTTCTACAGTTAATCTCTTCTTGTGCATCATTATCACATCACGATTCCATGGATCAATTATCACTCACATACTGTATTCATACTTCCATTTCCAGTCATCCATTCTTGTCCCTGTTTTAAAAACTGACTCAAATATCTAATATAAGATGTTGTATTTAATGACTACACAGAAAAAAGGTCCCTAGAGGGTGAATCTCTTTTTTTCCTAACCTTTTATGTGCAACCATTATATCATAATTTTTATAAGGCAAATCTAAATCTCAAGATCTTATTGCCATGTTTTTCTTTACAAAGGATAAACCCTTTTCTTTTTTAACTTTTCCTGACCTTTCCTCCAACGCCCTTTCTACTTGTAGACAAGAAGTAACTGATTTCCATTAACGCATTCATACTCCTTAGTGGATGAAGACTTTTTGACCTTTCCCCGAGCGCACATCCAGCACCACTCTCACACCTAAATGTCGACCTGTACATGAGATATAGTATTTCATGATTGAACTAAAGTGGCATTAAATTTTCATGCTTTCAAGTGGATAAACCCTTTAACATTTTTGACCATTGGATTATACCGTATGGCACCCACCTCAAGGCAAATTCGCCCTTTTATGACCAATACTAGTAAATCACATAACATAGAAAAATATTGCAATGTCCTCTAACACCTTTAAGAAAAAGGGTGCAATGGACAATTATTAGTAAATACTTTTCTGAAGGTTTTTATTCAGTATTATATCGATATGATCCTTACTGATACTTACTAATTCATCCACAAAATTACAGTTTACCCCCTTGTTTTCATCTAGCCAACCTTGGAAATGATAGAAAACTCAGTGAACATGAACAGCTCGTGTGGTTTAGCTCCAGCTTAGCAGTAACCCCTCACAGAGTCCAGCTGTATTTATGGTTCTGGTTTAACAAAAACATCAGCAGGCCAGCTCTAGAAACAGAGGGGAATCTCTGCAGGAGCAACATGATGAATACGACTACAAATGCAATTTCAGACTCAAGTTCAGCAGTTTCAAACTGCTCTCTTCATCAGAGTTACAGGAAGAATTGCTCTTCATCACTTTATTCTTATTCACTTTTATTGTTATATGTACTGAACCGGAATATACGCGTATATCTGATATCGACCTGTTATTTAAAAAACACGCATTGCTACTGTCACAGTCTCAGGTGTCTCAGTTATGGTATTTAAATGTATTGTTTTTCCCATATTGCCATATAAACACATCAGTGAGGCACACTGTTGCACTGGGTGATTTGTGCCTGTGGTAAATACAAAGACACTGTAGTTTTTGCTAAGATGTACAGAAATCACTGGACTGGAATGTTAGCGCTTTAGCTCTAGTGATGGATAGCTGGTTCTTCATTTTTGGTCCAGACTGTGCTTTATTATCTCAGATTGATTTCTTTGAAATTTAATAAAGGTCACCCACAGGATAAATTGCAATAATTGTGCTGATCCCCTGACTTTATTTAGTGTCTCATAAATGTCCTCTTTAATGTACTCAGAACATTGGTTAAAGAATGATTAACTGAAAAGCTAATGCAATACCCTCAATAGGAGCATTTCAAAATATCTAAACAAATTAAACAAATTATAACATTTTTATAGTTTACATAGTTTCCACTGCCTAAGAGAAAAGAAATCCAAGTGCAGCTGAAGATTCTAAAAAAATATCTGGTGCCTTACTATGCTTTCTCATTTGGAAAAAATGACGTACAGAGACAGGCTTACAATCTAAAAAAGAAAATGCAAAGATGATGTGATTTCTGAGTTGTTTTTATTACACTTATTAATAACACGTTGCCCATCCCCACCCACAGACTCAAAATAAAATGAAAAAATTTAAACAAAACACAAGAAATTTTGTTAGACTGATTACAGGATGAGACTTACACAAGGCATTATGCTCCCATATATAAAAGAAGCTGCTTTAAGGAATGTAACACAGCAGTCAGAATAACTCACTTGGTTAATTAAAACTGTTATAAGATCAATAAAGCTCCTGGTCCCTCTCTCCTAATTCTCCACTATTAATTAAAGATACTCGCTTTGAAGAGTGTTTTTTCCTCTTCTGTATCTAGTTAATTAGAAACTCTGAAGCAGTAGATGGACGAACCAATGCGCAGATCAAATTAAGCCAGTGCCATTTAATCACAATGTCAACAATGAGACATTTTGTGCCAAAATCTGTAAGAATTTATGCATCTCAATTTGTCAGTTTTGTCCTGCGGGGTTGTGGCATTAGCGGCAGATTTCAGTTTTTCTTTACCGATTTGGTTTCACAGTCAGAATTTAAATGACATGTTAGGGGTTTGGGACAAACCATTGCTGCCCTGAAATTGTTCCACTGTGGCCTAAAGCACAGAAAAATGAGGCAAATGGCTTTCATTGTATCATAACCTTGACCGCAGCGGCTGCTCTGCTTTGAGCTTTGGCCATTGATGCACTCGAGGGCCACTTTGTGCCAGTATTACCCCTCCATGTCATCCTACGATCACAGTGCAGCAAGCCCAGTGGCAAAAAAAATAATAAAATGAAATGTCAAATCAAAGAGAGGACAGAGAATGGTCTGTACCACAGGGCTTAGATTTTTGAGTGAAATGGAAAAGTGGATTTACTGCTGCTGTTCTCTGTATTAGGTGGATATGCTGCAAATTGAGTCAGTGAAATATGAAATGAGCTAAATTCACACTCTGGTTGTGAATAAGACAAAAATTGTGATGTTCTGTGATATATATAGAATGTAATTATTTTAAAAAAGCACTTCTTGCATTTCAATTAAAAGCTGTGTTAAAGACAGCACCTCTATGCTTGCTACTCTCAAGTTCATGCCACTGAACAGACACCAGCTGTCTGAGATGTCCACAACACAGACTGTCAGAGACCGTCTTGGTCTATAGGTTGAAGCCTGTATAGGCATTTATTGGGGTTGTTTTGAATGTACTTTGGTGTTTGTTAGATGTGAAAGAAAAGTTTGTTTAATTTTCCTAATGAGTAAACCAAACAACAACCACACAGTTACAGGTAAGCAGATTCAGGAAGCAGACACTCTCTCTACTTCTAAGACTAGGCTTAAAACTTTCCTTTTTGATAAAGCTTATAGTAAGAGCTGGTTCAGGTGACTCTGAACCATCTCATGGTTATGTTTCTATAGATTTAAACTGCTGAGCGATCTCCCTTAACACACTCTGCTCTTCTTCTCTCCGTCTACTCATTTGCCACCATCTTATGTCATTAACTTTGTGTCTTTTCTTTTCTATAGTTGTGCTTTGCCCTCTCTCCCATTCTTTCTCTCTCTCACTCTCTCCTTTTCTGCAGGTATTCTTGGCCTTGAAGCTGCATGTTCCTGGTGTGCTCGCCTATCCAACCCAGCCAAGTGTTTTGTTGTTGCTTCTTGGTGTTATTATTATGCTTCTTTTTGCTTATTATTGTTTTGTTACCTGTTGTTCTTTCCTCTCTTTCTTTCCACTCACCCCAAATGATTGAGACAAATGGCCACCCACCCAGAGCTGGAGGTTTCTTTCGTTAAAGGGAGTTTTACCTCTACACTGTTGTCTTGTGCTGTTCAAGAGAGATTTGTTGGATTTTTTTAAATAATTCTATATAGTTGTATTGTTAAATTCTGTAAAGTCTTAAATCTCTCTCTGTAAAAGGCCTTGAGATGACTTTTGTTGTGAATTGGTGCTATATAAATAAACTGAATTGAACTGAATGACTGACAAATATACCTGCAATAACTGCAATATGACAATTATTGCTAAATGTGATGCTGCCACTTTTGATCACCATTCAGTTTTGTCTAACAGGATTATTGGATTTATTTTTTCTAGCTTTTGATCTTATCTAGCCGAAAGCAACTCTGCAGCCTGCAGAGACATCATGCATGTTGGTGCCTCACATTCTTTGCTCACACAGTGATATTATCAACAGTCCCTGGATCTAGCAGCTATAGCTGCCTCCTGAGATTCCAGATGCTGCAGGGAGGACCTCTTTTGACCTCACAGCAGACCTGGGACCAGTATACTGTGGGCCTGCAATGATCATCCTAGGGCCCTTTTAGATGAGGTGTGCATAATGGGGAGGTTTCTCTCACTGAAGGATGAATCAGTGTGGCATGAAGAAGAGAATTTCCACCCCATTTCCTCCCCTGATTACCCCACCACATACAGCTCCTTAACAGCTTGTTGTGTGTCATAAATCTCTTTTTACAACTATAGCATCACACATATATAACAGTGTATGCCTTACATATTAAACCAAAGATGTCATTGGGATGCTGGTAGTATGTTGAGACATTACTGATTCAGGCAACATGTGTCATTTGTGGGGTTGCGGGATTGTCTAAGCTGGCACACAAACAACCACGATGGGCAGCTGGCCTGATTATCTGCAAATGTCTCTCTGGTTTAAAATAAAACTGTCCCTGTGTGGCACGGGATGTGATAGGTGCTGCTGCTTTCACGTTAAAAGAGTGGACATTTAGGCCTACAAGCAGCACAGAGAGCACGAAGGGGTGTGCAGAGGGATATGCTGTCGAAGAGGTCAGGCTCCCGTGTGATTCTGAAATGGAAAATATTGTCAGTAAGTCACTCCCATTCACAGTAGTACACAAGTACTTTTAATGAATTTACTTAAAAGATTTACTTTAATTTACTTTAAAGACTAAAACAAACTTAAAATGTTAGTTTGCAAGAAAATCAATTGAAATACAGTAGAGTAGAAAATATAATAAGTAACTTATGGAACCATTAATCCTGTCTGTCAAAAAAGACCCACAGATGGGCCTTTACTGCTGCCACCTTCAGCTCTACCTTTAGTCTGGAGGTCGGCTACAGTTTAATTAATTCTAACAATTAAAATGAAATTGTTTAAACCTTAAATTACATCTAGGTAGAGTTTGGTACGACACTTGACTCGTATGTCTTGCTGCATATGAGGTGCAAATGGATATATTCACACTATTCAACTAAGTACTATTTGCAGAACTTAGTGTAAGTCATTTTACAGTCAAACCACTTACTGAATGTAAGGCAGCCATCCTGTTGCCTTTATGTCATCTTGTTTCAGAGAGAAAAGTGCAGAGTCTGTACTAGAATACACAGACTGCACACAGAACTCCAGCTGCATTAATAGGCGATGGGATTTTTCTTTGCTGTCAGAGCTACATATGCAAATGTGACAGCAATGTACCAACTGGTCATGAAGAGCAGTGGGAGAGCTCAACGCATTAGTCATCCCAGCAGAATGAAACACACTGACAGAACCACTAATTAATGGTTAAAAAAAGATTCAAGAGTGATTTCCATCCACCTCTCCTCCACCTAATCAGTTTATAATAGTGTTTCTGTCCTCGGTGGATGATAATGTCTTCTCTCAGATGTCTGCTTGCTCTGTCATTAAGCTTTGCAGGAGTTGAAGTGGATTTGTCTGCCTGTGTTTTGAAGAAATGCCCCTTTAACACTAGGGACAATAGTTAATAAGACAAAAAACACAGCATGAGATATGAAAGAAGTTGATAATATACAGTCAGAAAGCACCTGTAACTTGTGTCCAGGCACTTATTTGAATGCAGTCTTAACTGCCAGAACATGGGTTTACACTGGCATTAGGCAGGGACTTAATGTCTTCAGCTTTTTGTGTGTGTTTAAGTCTGCACAAGTCTTTCCAGGCAAGATTTCCAAGGAAACCAAATTCTGTACCTCCTGATTTGCATTAAGATTCTGTACACTTGAACTAGATCTGCAACTGCTCGTGATTAAGCCCTTCTCAGATTTGATTTGCATATTGGAACCTAATACGTTAAGAAGTTTGACATCCTCAGCTGAGGTGGGAGAACCTGGCAAAGGTCAAACATGTCAGAAAACACACAGTGAAACTTTTTTTAGTTATTTCCACCTACAGTGAAGCATAGTGGTGGCAGCACCATGCTATGAGGGTGCGGCTCAGCTGCAGGGAAAGGGAAACTGACTAAAACCGAGGAAATGATAAATGCAGAGAAGTGTATGAGGCTAACCCGATCCAGAGTGAGGATCAGATGTGATGATGATCAGATTGTATGTGAAGCTGGAGTAATGGTAGTTTTTTGTTGAGCTGAGTTGACGACGATCTGCCAGGATGAATGTGATGCCCTACACAGTATCAAATCAAGAGTCCACTTGTGTAAATGAGATTTCTGTTTTTGTCATTTAGCTACCTGCTAAACTATAATGTCTTAGTAGACCTGCCTACAAGGATGGTAGCGCTAACTCTGGAACCAAGACAGTTCCTCATTTGTGTTACTCTAACATTAGTAACAGTGAAAAGCTGACAATAAAATACTAATACATCTGAAAGAAAAACATTTCAAAGACTTAATGATAAAATGTTGCACTCTGATTCCCCAGTTGTGTCTTCTGCCTTGTTAGATTATCACCCAATGTCAGACACAAAAGTGCATGAAAGAGGGGGTAGAGTTGGTTCGACCTGCAGCCAGGGTGTCCCAGTAAGGTCAAGACTGGTGAGTGATAGATCTATACTCATGGAGACAGAGCAAGGCAGAGAAATTAAACTGCTAGCATATTTAGAAGAAAACTAACAGCCAGGTTTAATGTTGAAACCAAATATCCAGTTTTGTTTTTTCAAGGCAAAAGAGAGTTGTTGAGTTTTGACCCAGCAGTGAGGCCGCACTTCCAGTGGAAGAAGAGGCACTGTAGCTGTAGTGGTGTCCTCTGCACACACCGCTGATGCCTGACTGGATGCGTGGTAGATACACACCGATACAAACAGAACTGACACTGTGTCACTACAACAAGAATCAGTGTGATCTGTTTTTGTGTGTGTGTGTTTACTTGTGAGATGAAGTCTAAGATTCCACAGATGATGAATGAGTCCTGGTCCTCACAGAGGCAGCTGAGAACATTTTGCTGGATTTCTAAAACAAATCCAGCAGGACTAAATAGACAGATGGACATCCTGTAAGTGCAATAGTATACAGTACAGTAGCTCATGAATGCTTCATTACACAATTACACATGGATGAGCTCATGTACAATACAATTGCATTGTAGAGCTTGCTAGTGTCAGCTTTCTTTGTATCTTTAATGTGCATTAAAAAGGTTAAGAGGAAAGCTAAGACCATGCTATAGCAATGGGACAGTACAGTACTTTGTACAGTTATTATTTATTATTTAGACTTTCCATTGCCTGCATGTCTCTACATCAGAAACACACTGTAGCTCCGTTCCAGTTATGGCCTTATCGCCATGCGTCTAAAAGCTGTTGTGTTGGTGTTGGCTGTGTTCAGACATTTCGAACTGATGGAATATCCGTGTTTGTTTTTCAACAATGACATGCACTTAGACAGGATGAACTTTTAAAGAGATCCTCCTCTTTGTACTATTTCAGCACAGGAGAGATCATAATAGAGAATGTACTGCATACTGCACTCCTAGTGTTTCTGTTTCAGAAACATGACTGACGAAGGATGGTTGTGACTTGAATAATTTTCCACTTTCTTCTCCTTTAATGTGCAAATCAGCTGTAACAGATAACACCATCACAAGGATTTTCTTGATGATGGTGAGCACGGTCAGGAGAAGTTTTATTAAAAACATTAATTCATTCACCAATTTCTGTAGCTTTTTCAAACTAGTCCCAAATACCTCTACTTTTTTTTTGTTGTTTTTCTCATGAGGCTGAGTGAAAAGGATACAGTTTTGTCATCCTGTGTCCCCCTGTGGAGGAAGAAGCAGGTATGGTGTTTCTGAATGGCAAAACATGATCCTTTACCAGGAACTCAGACTGTTGGAAATATACTTCTTCAGTTTATCTTTTTTTTCTTCTGGCTATGAGAAACCTTCAGAGGTGGCCTTGTTTTAAGAAATAGTCATTTTTTTCATCAGTGAAACCCTTTTTATGAACTGTGATCACAGCTTCTATCAGGTGTTTTACTGGCCTAATCTCTAAGCCAGAGGTCAACTAGTTTTCCAATGGGACCATAATCTGTGCCGTTAAGTTTTACTGCCTTAATAACTTTGCTATGGACATATTCTGTACCGTCACCATGTCAGAAAACAATCTGCACCTCCTGACATACCATTGGAACAGGGTGAAGAAGGAGACTGGATTATGAGTCCATCACAGGTCGTTTCAACAGTGCCTTAAAATAACAGTCAGATGCCTACTTGTACAATGAACAAACACTAGTAATGTGAGTGACGATGGACAGAATCCACAGCCACAGGTCTGTCATTTGTGTGGACCTAATATGAGGTTTACCACACCACACCTTCCTGATCGTTAGAGAGGAAGAAGGAGGGACAAATAAAAACTAAGATTTGGCCCCTACTATGTGAAAATGTAGACAGGCCTCCTATATCTGTACAGTTTCTCCTTCAACCCACCAGTTACTGTAACTATCACGCTCTGTTTAAATGATTGGTTTTGAATAGATGATGACTACTAATCACTGTAGTCTATAATGTCAAACATTGAACAGTGGCTGTTTATACTGTTGTGCTGAGCGTGAGCTAGGAGGCTTTAAGGGGCTGTACAGAGGGTAGGTTATTTGTGTTTCAGTGGTCTCTGGTGTTTTTTTTTAATTTGTTATTTATGAAGCAACTTGAATTTAAATTGTGTATGAGAAGTGCTAAACAAATAAAATTGACCAGACTTGTCTGGCAATATGTGGTAATAGAAATTCTCCTGTAATACGTTTAGTCACTACTTCAAAACAATGTTTTAGTGGAAAATGACAAAGAAATCAGACTTGCTGATGAAATGCATCTCCAGCCAAACCCAATAACTGCTTTTCTCCTCATCTTCAGATTCTATTAAACTGAATATTGATGTAATACACAGCATATATTCAATATCCCGATATTGAATAATACAGTTTGTGAAAAATGTGTTTATAAATTGACAACATATTCTAGTTTGTTTGTGAGACTGAGGTGTGATGACTTTTCATTAGATTATGAGTCATGTCTCTCAGGTGATGAATGAAGCGTAGACTGGATAACATCCCAGAGCAAAACTCTTGATTTACTCTAAACGAACTTAGAGAAAGTTTAAAGACTTTGCCCACAGGTCAGGAGACGTGCAGCCCATAATTGGCAAATAAATAGGAAATATGCAAATTATAGAGGATGCAGAGCAGATGCCTGTTGAGGGCACAGTTTATTTTCTTTTATTGGGTATTAAGGACTAATATAAATGTCACATTGAGGTATTTGTTATAGACATCCTCTATGAAAACGAAATCTACAGTAGAAGTAATTATTAAATAGACCAGTTGCTCAATAAAATCAGTGTTTAAGTTGATATATTCCCTCCAAATGGAAAGAATGGACTGGGAGAGCAGCTGTCGTCGGGGTGATGCCGAGTTCATTTATACCTCTGCTATGGAAATGAAATCACCACAACACTTGACATTTGTTTTCCCAGTCTCATTTTAAACAAAAAGTGTCTGAGCAGTAACTTGTTTATCACAGCAGCTATTATCACAATTCAATTGAGCGTTTGTCATAGACCGCCGCACTGACACTGCTTATTTGAATAAACAAAAATAAATCAGACCCCTCCCTCCTTCGCTTGCACAAAGCGAATGTGGTAATCATGCACTGTAAAATAAAGGCTTAGCTCAGTGCACTGTTCAGCATGACAACACATACGGGAAGTTTGACCTGGCTCAAGTGTCTATTTCTTTTCTTTTTTTTTTCATGGATTGTTGCTTTTGGCCGATCCGCGTGTTGGTGAAGACAAATGTTCTCCAGCACTTGTCTGAACAGATTCTTCTTTTTGAAAGCTGAGCAGGATTATGATGTATGTGACCACTGCTCTGTATTGATCCAGCTCGTACATTATCTGTAAACCCAATAATAAGTACTGAGAGAACCATGCAGAAGAAAGTGTTGGCCAATCATCTTTGCACCTGTTATGAATTAGTGTGAAGTAATTGGCTTTTACTTTAACACGCTCTATGTAAGATGTACAGGCTATACATAAATAATTATTAAATGATGGCTAACAGTACACTATAGCTGTAATCACTTTTATTGATATATATGACTACATGAATAAATCTTTAGTGGTATAAAGCAGTTAACGGTTTACAACTGTTTGTATCCACACGTAACTCATTCATAGACAAGGTTAACTAGAATTGTTGCACTGTGATCGTAACTCTTTAAGTTGCAATTTACATGCATATGTAAACAACTGTTCACACTCATGGTCTAATAAGTTCAAGCATGAATGAATCTCTCCAAGTGTTTCTGAAATCTAGATTTAAAGAGCTGATGTCACACTGTCCTTAACATTTGAGACCAAAATAGTGCCAATTCACAACAGAAGTCATCTCAAGGCACTTTGCAATGCAAGGAATTTAACAATACAACTTAATAGAATTATATAGAAAACCCAATAAATCCACACCTGAGCAAGCACTAAGCAACAGTAGAGAGCAAAAACTCCCTTTAACGTTAAAAAACCCCAGCAGAACCACGACAAAATCAACGTGATGTCGTCATATTGGGCCACTGATGCCTTAAATCTCTGCTGGCAGGCATTTTAGCCAGTGTAGTGCAGTCATGGAGTAACAGCCTGCTGCACTTATAAATGTGTGAAGATTTGTACCATTTTGAACAAAAAGTGTTGAATTTAAAAGTTTTTAATATTTCATTTAATTTTAAAAATAATTTGACAGTTTTAATTACTATATTTTTAAGATTTTAAAGATTTTTTTAATAAGAAGAAGTATTTTTTGATTTGTCATGAAGTCAAATGTGTTATTTTAAGGATCTTTCTACAGCAATAAGATGCATTCTTGATATCAATCTGTTCTTCTGGCCTTAAATGTAAAAAATCTATCAATGCACCTTTACTCTAACAGGTAACAGGTATTTCACATATGGGATTACAACAATGACAAGACAATGAAAAGCACATAGTCTCCTACTCACGACGGCTTTGGCTGAGAACCACTAGTGTAGTTGTTTCTGTGTATTTCAGTGAAGGATTTCAATTCCATCCGTACATCAAACTCCATTCACGTTTGTCTTTTCCTTAAAGAGACAGACTCAGCAGCTGAGGGCAGGAGTCAGAGGCCATAGACACTGCAGGACAGTGCTGCGTGATCTGCTTTCCGTCACAGCCAAGTCCTCTTCTGGCCCTGCATGTTGAGCAGCCACCAGCAGACCTCTGACCCCTGGCTAGTCACGGGGTTTTGATCCTACCGTCAGCCAGCGGCAGCACAGCTGTAGCAGCAGAGGGAGGCATCCTCAGGTCCCAATTAGGCTCCCGAGTCCCAGCCGGCTATAGCCGTGGCAGCTCTCCTCCAGGGACCCGGGCCTGACACTGATGCGGCTGTACAGCAGCTGAAGGGGAGGGCAGCAGGGGGGATGCTACCTTTGAGGCAATGCCAATAAGTGGTTTAAAAATGTATGGCACTCTTGTCAAACTTTCTAAATTTCATGCTACCATAGCAACTGACTTGAGCTTGTGGTGTGGTTGGGGGTAACAAAAACAAGGGTCACATTGGTTCTCCATGTCTCTTACTTGCACATATATGTACACACACAGTTTACATTGCAGTGATTCTACTGGCTGTGTCTGTGACATAAACTGGTCCAAAATGACAGTGAATGACAAACAAAACAGGGATTACAAAGGTGAGGTGTTTTTTTCACTGAAAAACAAAACAGTACTGTTGGATGGTGTAAGGCCCTTGGGAACAAACCTGCATATTTGTAATTATGAAAATAAAGAAAATAAATGAGTTCATACAGACACATTTTAAGCTTACAGTATTTGCATTCAACCTAAATTAACCTTTAGAAGCAGCAGTGCAGTTTAAGCTTTCACACTTAGTTAAGAACTGACTCCTGGACACAGGGTGAAACATGATAGGAGCACTATACCAGCCCTGTCACAGAAGCATTCAGGTGATGCACCTAAAAATGGTTTACATTTTCAGAAAAAACCCACAGTTTTAGTCCACTTGAACATATATAACAGAACTACTTTAGACTTGAAAAACTGTTCCAGGTCTGATTCATTATTTGTGTTCCACATACTGGCAGCAACTACTCAGTGAGCTACATCCACAGCATAACAAGGTTAGCATGGTTTAGCTAACAGACACCGAGCCTCTGCCTAGGTCGAAAGCGGACTCCATTAAGTTACCTATCAATCTAATTTCAAATCAGGCATTTCACTTATGCATTACACTCTCATTTGCTGACTCCACTTATGTGGTGCTGGAGTTGATCAATGTGTTGAATAAATGAAAATCTGGATTTATTAGTGTGAAGACTAGTGCATAATAAGTAAAATCTTTTCAACACATTACACTGCCAGTCAAAAGTTTGGCCACAACCCAGGCCTGATTATTGCCAGACCTGTTAAATCTATAAGTAATTTAAATAGAAACTGTCTGACAAAGTGAAGCAACTACAAGATCTCAAAAAGCAACACATCATGCAGTGATCTAAAGAAATTCAACAACAGATGAGAAACAAAGTAATGGGAGTGTATCAGTCTGAAAAGCGTTCTAAAGAAATGTTTAATGCTTTGGGACTCCACTCTGAGAGGCATTATCCACAAATAGAGAACATTGAGAAACCCTTCCAGGATTGGCAGTCAAACATTGTGGTGGTAGTGTTATGGTCCAGGCTGTTTTGCAGCTTTAGGACCTGGACAAATGGCCATAGTTGATGGAACCTTGAATTCTGTCCTCTACCAGAAAATCCTGGAGGGGAATGTCTAGCCATCAGTTTCTGACCTCAAACTTAAGAGTACTTGGATTATCCAAAACACACAAAGTCCATCTCTGAATGGCTCAAAAAAAGTAAAATGAATGGTTTGGAGTGGCCTAGTAAAAGTACAAGTAGTCAAAGTACAACTGGTGAGAAGTAAAGTGAAGTAAAGAGAGAAGACATCACATCATTACGAAATTAGGAAGTCTTGTATGTAATGTAGGTCAGTCAATCTGAAAACTCACCTGATGTGTCCAAAATTGAGATTTTTGGTTCTAATGATTGTGTCTTTGTTAGACAAAGCAAGGGAGTATAGACGGTTCCTGAATGTGTGGTTCCCACTGTGAAGCATGGTGCATGAGGTGTGATAGTGTGGGGATGATTTGCTGGTGACACAGTTGGTGTCAAAACTGAGGATACACTAAACCAGCATGGTTATCACACCATTTTGCAGTGACATGTCATCCCATCTGGTTTGCACTGTTTGTTTTTGGGACAACATGACAATGACCCAAAACACACCTCTAGGTAATATAAGACTTATTTGTCCAAGAAGGGGAGTGATGCAGTGCTGCATCAGATGACCAGGTCTCTACAACCACCTGATCTAAATCTAATTGACATGGTCTGGCATGAGATGGACCAGAGAGTGAGGGACAAGCAGCCAAAGTACTCAACACCTCTGGGAACTCCTTGTTGGAACCATTGCAGGTGACCACTTCATGAGGAGAAATGAGAGAATGCCAAAAGTGAGTTAAGCTGTCATCAAAGGTAAAGGTAGCTGCTTTGAAGTCAAAAATATATAACATAATGGTTGTTTAACACTTTTTTATATATTACATGAATCCATACGCTTTGTTTTATAGTTTGGATGTTAACTAGTTAGCTTCAGATGCACTAGCTGATTTTTTATCTTTGTATAAAGCTAGCTAGCTGTTTTTTTCTTGCTTCCTGTTTTAAGACTAATACTAACTCTGCACTTAACAGACATGCATCTTTAGTATTGTACTGATTATTTCCTTTTTATGGCAGCAAGCACTCGACATCCATGTATGTTGATTGCTGGGTCAAATCAGGTCGACCTTTGGTGAACCTGGTTTAGTCAAAAAGTAGACAGTCCAAGATAGACGTCTGTTTTTCTAACATTGCACTGCAACTTGCTTGCAACCTATCAAACATCTAGTTTTAGAAAGAGTAAAGTTCTAAATGTAGTAAATCGCAAGAGACTGCAATGTTAAATTACTGGCAGACATGGATTTTATCAAATGCAATGACAACGAATGCCATCAAATTTACTCAGCTGTAGTTAATTATGTTCTAAATTCTATCTTATCTTTTATTTTTGCTTTTCAACAACCTGAAAAAGACAATTATCACTTTGGGGCTTTATACAGCCTAGACTATACTGTATATATG
>OMLM01008973.1:37405-56250 GCA_900302695.1 Helostoma temminkii | reverse complement strand
CATGAATTTAAATTGATTTCTTTTGGCACAAAAATAAACACAATCCACACAAAAGAGTAGTTGATGAAATTGAAATTAATGAAGTGAAATTTAACAAAATTCTGAAAAATTGGTGTGTGCATTTGTCTAATTTACCAATTACCTCAAGAAGTCACATAAATAGTTAAATTAAATCCACTGGTCTGCAGTATAAGTGTCACATCATCTCAGCATACATATATACCTGCTCCCAGAGTCTGCAACACCACTTAGCAGCAGGCAGCATCAAGCAAAGAACACAATAAAGACCAAGGAGCTCTCCAAACAGGACAGGTACAAAATTTTAGAGAAGTATAAATCAGGGTTGGATTACATAAAATACTTTGATGAGTTTTTATGAAGCCACAGTAAACTTGTCAAGGTAGGGGTCGCCCACCAAAAACCCCCAGACCTGGCAAGAGGGGTAATTATCAGAGAAACATCCAAAAGACCAACAATAAACCTAAAAGAGCTGGAGAGCTTCACAGCAAAGATGGAGTGTCTATCCATAGGACCACTATTGACTGTACAGTCCACTGAGTTGGCTTTTTGGAAGAGTGACCAAAAGAAAGCCCCTGCTAACAAAAAACAAAACAAAAAAGAACATGTTGGGTTTGCCAAAAATACACGTGGGGAGACTCTCCAAACAGCTGGAATAAGGTACTGTGGTCAGATGACACTAAAATGTTACTTTCTGGCTGTCAAAGAAAATGCTGTGTGGTTCAAATCCAACACTTGTTATCTTGCCCAGAGCACCCTAAACACACTGCTAAAGCAACACTCAATTGGTTTAGGGAGAAACATTTAAATGTGTTGGGATGGCCCAGATAAAGCCCAGGCCTCAATGCAATAGAAAATCTGTGTTCTGGTCTAAAGACTGATGTATAACAGCAGAACCGATCCAACTTAAAGCAGCTGGGGCAATTTTGCCCAGAAGAATGAGCAAAAATCTCAGTGGTTAGATGTGATTATAATTATAATATGTTTTTTATTTCATTTTATTGATCAACTTAGATTTGCTGCCTCATCTTCTTCAAAATCTTTGCCAAAATCTTTTTTGGAACAAGCTTATCCCACAGAACAATGAACTCCTTCTTGGGACAAGTTGTTCAAGCATCTTCTGACCGTGTTGCCTGTGAATAATAGATGTTTGATTTAGGAATGTGTAGTGTATACTGTAAACATAATACACACAGAGTCTGAGATTGAGCAAAAGATTGAGCCATCTTACTGACAGCAATTATGAATCACTCTGTGAATGTCTTCCCTGCTGTCATGAAATGATCCTCTGCAATAATGTCTGCTAGCTGGTAGAAGTGCTCCACTGTGCTCCCCCTCACTGCAGCACAAGCGTGGCTGAGAAAGGACAAAGACAGGAAAAGTTAAACAAATCTTGTTACTGAATTTTGTTTACTTTTAAAACTACAGCTACAACTACATGTACTGCACTTTTTACTAAGGATTTGTGCTGTTTAAATTTCTCCTGGACAATAGAACATCATATGTTTCACACATGACATTTGCCACTGGCACCATTAAACTTTCCAAAGTAGATGACAAAAGTATTATGAATACTGGCAGCATAAAACCAAACATACAGCACAGCTCGGTTGGTGCAGATGAAACCTGGAGCCGGTAAGTGCAGAACTGTAGGCGCGAACTGGTGAGGGAAGACTGCAAAGCGGGAGTCGGTGAGTGCAGTCAGCGGGTGCCGAGAGGCTTGGAACAGGCGAGAAGAGGGACAACCCAAAAAAAAACCAAAAGTCTGCATTTAGCAAAAACAAAGCTCAAAGTGCAAATAAAATACTAAGCCAAAACAAACTCAAACAAACAAAATGCAATGATTTGAAGAAAATAAAAACAACATGGATTAAGGTATTAAACCTTACAGCTTTCAAAATGTCCAGCATTTCCTAATCTTACAGAAAGCGTTTCATGGGTACACCCCTATTTAAAAGCAAGATGATCCTCTCAAATAGAAGGAATTTCCTTTAGTTTCCTGAGGAAGATCATGGAAAAAATAAATCATATTTTACATTATCAGAAAAAGTTATATTTTGTGCAGAACTCCACTGATTAACACAGAGACCCAACCTGATGTATATCCATAGAATTTCATTAGGGACCTGTTCAAGAACTTTGACCTTGCTTTGGGACTGACCTGGATCAGATTCAGTGACCTAGTGACGCATAATATAAGTTCTGTCTAAAATGGGATAATAAATGAATAAAATGAATAAAAGGTATTGCTTCACAATTACAATAATGTAGTTATGTCTTTTATACAAAGATAAAACATGTTTAGATTTCCACAGCAAATGACATATTATCATCTTCATGAAACCACACCTCACCCTAATCCCCTAATGCTGAAATTACTCTGTCTGGTGGGTGTGTTGTTTGGCATGCTAGTATTAGTTGGTAGTGTTTTCATCAGCCATTCAGGACAACACGACATAGTATGTGAAGCAGCGTATGCATACACAGTCAACTCTTTGGTGAAACCGGAGTAAATTGCTGAGCGTAGAGGAGAGAAACACTAAAATATCGATTCCATCACGCTAGTATGTATCCAATACAAATAAGAATTTGGTTATTGATATCAATATTGAGATCAATATTTAGATTGATGCCAGCCCCTAATTCCGACCTTTCCGATCCTGACCATGCCACATCTAAGTCCAAGCATATTTTTTACAGCCAGTCCAGCCACTCCAGCATAACAGGCCTGGTTGCTACTTAGTTCAAAAGACCGCAGTGATATGCAAACCGACAGCCTGTTCACCACAGTTAGTGCGGTCACCAGTAAGACTGAGCTGAGCCACAGTATAAAGTTCATCTACTTCATCTACAAAAAATAGGGTTTCTTAATGCAATACAACCTTATAATAAGGTACATATACAGCTGCATTCCGGCTGCGCAATGTTTGAATAAAGTACAAAATTATATTTTAGCACAAAATTTCAGCCAGAGCAAAAAACAAGGATTTCAGCATGAAATTTTATTCTTTAATTTTAACCCTGAAAAGGGGTTTAATATGACACATTTGAATAAACATTAGTAGGACATTTCTGTATTGTGAACACAGCACAACACATTTTCTTCTCTTCCTTTTTCGAATCTGTCAGGATTTAAATGGATTGGTCAGACCCAGAATGCAGTCAGACAAGGAGAGAGAGGTTTTAGAGGGCAAGGAAGAGCATCAGGTGCGGCGGCAATGACCTCTGCGTCTAGCCACCCAGGGTCAAGAGTGGGGTCAGGAATAGGATAAGTTGCGGCACTGATGACCTTAGTGTTGAGCCACCAAGAGACAGGAACAGGTTTGGATGTGGCAGCGAGGACCTTAGTGTCAAGCCACCTGGGTAAAGGAACAGGATCAGGTGTGTCGGTGGCGACCTCTGTGTCGAGCCGCCCAGGGACAGGAGCAGGGTCAGAGGCAGCGGCAACAACCTCAACGTTGCAGGACCAGGAACAGGTGACGGCAAACTCATCGACCCACTCGAGGTCCGGAACCGAAATGACGACCACCCAGGACAGGTAACAGACGAGGTCAGGGTCAGGGCAGGGATAGGTCGTTGCTATGTCGACAAGCTGGGGTGAGGAACAGGAACAGGTCATGGCAACATCAACCAGCCTGGGTGCAGGACAGGAAGTGGTTACGTCAACTAGCCCAGGTGTAGGACAGAAGGTAGCTACATCAACAAACCTGGGTGCAGGAAGCTGAACAGGGGATGGGGATGTTGTTGAAGCCGGTGGCGGAACAGGAACCAGAGTGGAGTCAGGTGTAGGGACTGGACCAAGTGCTGAGCCATGTATAGGAACTGATACAAGTGCAGAAGTAGGGCCTGGTGCAGGGTCAGGTGCCAGGTCGTATGTCGGTGCAGGAGCACGGTCAGGTGCCGAGTTGTGTGCCTGTGCAGGAGCAGAGTCAAGTGTAGGAGCTGGGTCAGGTGCAGGGTCTGATGCAGGAACTGAAGCAGTTGAGTCGGGTGTAAAAGCAGGAACTGGAGCCAGTGTCGGTACAAGAACTGGTGCAGGAGCTGAGGCCATGCCTGGAACAGGTGCAGGGCTTGGTGCAGAAACATGAGCCAAGGCTGCTGCAGGAACTCAAGAAGTTGAGTTGGGTGTAAAAGCCAGAACTGAAGCCGGTGTCGGTGCAGGAACTGGTGCAGGAGCTGAGGCCATGCCTGGAACAGAAGGACAGAGAAGAGTCTGTAGCTAGGCCAGATGCGGGTGCAGGAACTGGAGCTGGGTCTGGTGCAGGTACTGAAGAAGGTATGAGGTCTAATGCAGGGCCCGAACCAAACCTGAAGCTGTTGATCTTCTCTGGGTGTGCAGAGCGTGACGAGCTCCAGTCGACCCCTTGCTTCTTCCTCGAAGGGTCCTTCAGGGTCCCTCAGAAAGGGGACTGGAAAGTTTCAGTGTTGGTGTTGACCTGGGTTGTAGTGGATTGGTGACAGGCCGTGGGGACATGCTGTTCTGGAGAATCAGGTGAAGTAGCAAACAGCTAGCAGGCCCAATGCTAGCTGCAGCCAATACAGACTTGCTGGGTGGCAGATTGCATTCTGGAGAAGATCCTGGCTGAGAGATGAGATGACAGCTAGTGGGGCCAACACTAGCTGCAGACAAGGCTTTAATAATAAAATTTATTTTACAGTTCATTTTTATGTATTTTTATCCATATAATGTCCTGGGGACGCAAATGGCATCGATTCAGAGGAATGGCTCAAAAGCGAATTTTTTCTGTTAAGTCCAAAGAGGATAGTTTCTGTTCAGGGTACTTTGATTTAACTGCTGTGGCGTGAAGGTGGTAAATAGTCCGCACAATTACCTCGCCCTCCTTAGCTCTGACTGCTGAATCTGTGGTGGTCAGTTCGTTCTGTCAGGATTTAAATGGATTGGTCAGAACCAGAATGCAGTCATATAAGAAGAGATAGGTTTAAGATTTTTAGTGTAAAGGGGGTAGGTAATGGTAATAACAGACGAGTGATTGGTGCGACCAGGAATAAGGCTGATGAGGGATGGCAGGCACCAGGAAATGGGAGAGAAAAGTAGGGGCAGCACTGAGCTGACAACAGCTGGGCAGGAGACTAGAGACAGGAGCTGGCAAGTTAGGAGACAACTCAGAGAAAATAGATTAAGTCGACTTAAACTATAATCAAATAGACTTAAAGTCACACCAGTGAAAACTATTACTATTACTCTGCTAGATATATTTAACAGCTTTAGTTAAACTAAGTAATAAATGCCTCTGTGTCTTTTTTTAAAGACATATGCAAACACAAACAGTAGGAGGGTGGATGGAGCCACAGGACCAATGTCAGAAAGGGGAAATCAATGTCACCTAGAACCACAGTGGGGCCACACAGCTACTGGCCTGGACCGATCACCACAACACACCCACGTCTCTCTCTCTCTCTCTCTCTCTCTCTCTCTCTACCTCTCACTCTCTATCCCTATCCCATATGCATGCCTACCTTAATGTAGTTGTCATATGGTCAAAATTTTGAGTTTCTGCCAAAAACCTATTAAATTAGGGACTCATTGGCAGTGCAATTTAGTTCTTGTTTTGGTCATGTATATTGAGAGTGTAGAGTGTAAATAAGACAACCAGTGGAAGGTCATAACTCTGGTAACTGGATCTTATTATTACAAGAAAAAGTAGAATGAATAACACTTTTAGCAAAACCTACCTAGTTGTTGTGTGCGTCATTCAGGAGAAGGTTGAACAGTAAGGACATGTTTTATTGCTCTCTGATAACCAGGTCTCCTTTCAGAACCTACATAGATACACCTGCTAACTAGGCAAAGCAGGCAAAGTGCACTGTAAACAGTACTATTACCATGTCTAAACATTTTCAGAAAGTGAGTTTCTGTTGAAACCAAGATTGACTTGTACCAGAATAATGGGAAGAGAAGGTAAAAAATATGACAAAGAAAAAGGAACTAGATCTATATTATTTACTTTTAGCATATGTTCACATATGACCCATTTACTACCTTCCTCTGTACTACTTTCTTTTATTGTCCTGTCAGAGATAGTATGTTCCTGATAGCCATATTTCAGGTGACCTAGCCATTACTCTTTGTTCTTACTCTCCTTCGGGGTCATAGCCTTCCCTTGTGTGTAGGGGTAGAAATGCCTGTGTTACAAACAATATCGTGTCTCTCACTTTGCAGACTGCTCTGCCACTCTGCTATGACTATTGGCCTTCTTTCAAAAGAGTATAACTCACAAAAACAAATCTTTCTCTGGGTTTTATTTCAACTCTCATCATATATAGAAAAATAATTATTTTTTTCATAACATGACTTCTGTATGAAATTGCATTGTTGAAATTGTATTGTTGAATCTTATAATCACAGATTAATGCCTTATTACAGAAAAGTATGTGAGTTGAACAAGACACCATTTTCTAATTAGAATATAAATAGTCAATCCTTGTAAATGCTGTGTTCATGTTGTTGCAACCACAGTGTTCCTTCCCTCCCAAACTGTCCGGCTGTGCTGCATGTCATAGAGAAAACTTAACTGGGCCGCCATCACCAACATTCATCTGTATTCATTGTGGAGGTCCAATTAGTCCAATCCAGGTCAGTCCCTGAGCAGGGTCAAAGTTCTTGATCAGGTCACTGACAAAATTCTGCTAATCAAAACTATGGAGGACATCAGGTTGGGTCTCTGTGATATTCAAGGAGTTCTGCATCAAAATGTAATTTTTTCTAATGTTTTATGATTTCTTTTTGCATGATCTTTCTCAGCACACTAAAAGAAATTCCTTCTATTTGAGAGGATCCTCTTGCATTTAGATAGCAGTGTATCCATGAAACACCTCCTGTGAGAGACCCAGCTATAATAATTCTATGAAATGCTGGACTTTTTGGAAGCTGTGAGGTTTATGAACTTAATCCATGCTGTTTTTATTTTTATTTAAATGTGTAGAATTCTTTTCAATTTGTGTTGCTTCATCTTTTAGTAATACTCTTACTCTTACATCAATTCTATTCACTAATGAAATTAGAAAATCAATGCATCTACTTTAATAACATAATTTTTAATACTTTTAAATGTGTTCTATAGATTTTCTCTATACTGTAGTTATGACCACCAAGTTGGGAGTAGATCAGAATGTAATCCCAAATATGATTTTCTAAAATGTTTTTTTCACCTTTAAACAATAAGTTAAGGTTGACAAATCCAAAAAGTTGTGTCTACCTTTATCATGTGAATTAATAATCATAATTAATGATTTAAGGTGTTTTGTTGATCCCACGTCTGCGTTTTCACTGATGTCCAACCCCAGTTGTTTTTTCCCTTGTTTATATGAAATTCATTAAAATCAGCCCTGGTTCTCCCTCGTTCTCTCTGGATTCTGGCCTGATTGATGGACAATCTTTCCCTATAGATCCCAGATGGCTTTGAGAAAATCTAAAATTTTCATTTTTTATTATTTTTTTTACATTTTTAGCCTTTATTTGATACATTGTGAGGAGAGAGGCAGACAAGAAACATGGGGAGACAGGCAGAGAGAGGACGGGACATGCAACAAAGGTTCCCAGCCACACTAACTAATGACGTTGTATTTATGTAGCATACACACTAACCATCAGGCTACCAGTGTGCTCAAAATATGTTTTTAGTTTAAAGGTAACTCAGCACTTACACAGTTAGATGTTAAAGGTGTTATATCTTGTTATATCTTTCCATGAGTAACGGAAAGATGCAGATAAATTGTCTAAAACTAAACTGTGTAGTTTCTCTGAAGATCAGATCAGTGTTTGACTGGATCTGGATTCTATGTACTTAAACTAGGTTCTATTGTCTTAGTGATGTGATGTCACAGTACATTTCTGGAGTCACTTCTTCAGATATGTAAATTGGAAGTTCTATTTGACTACAATATTTTTATTAAGGTTTTAAATCATGGTGGATGATCACCAAAATGACCTCAGCTGGGTTTAAAGGAAATAAACTTTATTGTGAAGTTTTGTCCAGAATAGTGACACTGTTTTTTCACATTTAACATAAGGACCAATACTGATACAGTCTGTGTGCAAATGTAACACTCACCTCTAAGTATTCCTTCAGATCAATTACCACTTTCTCTCCATCCGTGTATCATGTACATTCCTCTGTGAATACTGTAATAACGTGAACTCTAAACTTGAAATTCAGGAAACAATCTCACCAGCTTATTTAATGAAATCCATATTTTATACTGTACCACACTGACACTCATCCCTCTCTCCGTGTGGTGATAGGAATGCTGTGTCTGTTTACGATGTACATTATTTAAAATTCTTTAAACTTCATAGGATTGAGAGAAGCCTGATTTGTTTTAACCACTGTTACATGATACCACATTAAATGTTAAACTACATAATTTATTGTTTAGTGAATAGACTAAACTGACATTAAATTAAACTTGTGGCTGTTTTGTCATTGCTAAAATGATGGGATGTAAAGAATAAAATAGCATAGTCAGGGTAAGACATGGTTAATATCTAAAATATGTCTAAATAATTTTGGCACATTAAAATCATGATCAGGAAATGTCTACCACAACATGTGAATAAATAAAGTATTTAGCAGTTATTTCAACATTAATTTCACATTGTTCATTAGTGCAGTGATGTGCATTTGAAATTGTTACATGTATATTAATGAATTTGCAACATTTCTTTCCTGTCAGTAACATCCTGTCATTCACACAGAGGAAATTCAAATAAGCAAATACACAGCAAGGTGTTAAATTGTTAAATCTGCCTATTTTTAATATTAGTCCTCAGTAAGAGACTGAAAATTGTTTGTTTGTATCAATAGGAATGTAGTAAAATGCTGATACAACACTGTATTTTATTTGAAACCTGTTTAGAGACCATCAAGTGCATATGTTCATACCTGAATTACTCTATTAGAGGCCTCACATTGAGTAGAAACAGTATTAAAACTTTAAATATTTTCCCCTAGCCTCTCCCTTTGTGCTCTTTAGTGCTCCTCTATTTAGTGGAGCCCTAGGTAACTGCCTAGAGACAGTTGTTACATCCTAGGATCCTTTGAGAAACTATGACTCTGACCACGTTCAGAGGTGGAGGCAGCGTCTGAAGTGCTGCAGGGAAGCCCCAACACTTATATCCTTGGCTGAGGTCTCTGAGGTAGTTCAAAGCTCCTCAGTGTTAAGGTGCCAGGTGTTCACATGATTTGCTCTGAGATGCTGAAGACACTGGAGATTACTGGGCTGTTGGGGACCTAGAAATAGGAATTGATAAACATAAGCTAAAAAATAACACCAGCTCACCTGGAGATGTCACATAAAACCTATAATTTATTCATCTTCAGTAAAATCTTGACATAGTAAAATGCAGCTTTAGAAAAGACATGTGGCTTCAGCTGAAGGTTAAGTGGACACGAGGGGAGATGTATTGCTTTCATCGTCAACTTTTTTTCTTTTTTTTTACCATATATAACAGATACATAGTAACAACATACCAAACATTGGCATATATTTACAGATTAACAATATTACAAAGCCGTCAATGTGCCTCTGCTGCAAAGTCAACTTTGAAATTCATTGTATCATTTTCTTATCATGCAAAAAAACTTTAGTTATATAATCATACTAAATACAGTCTCCTGTTGGTTTTTAGTTCATTACACTTTTTGACACTGTGCCCTGCCCTCAAGTTACCTCAAAGCATAACAAAGACTTTCACATTCCAGCTTTGCAGCTTAAAACCACAAATATTTTATCATTTCAAGTGTGCACTTTGACATCGTTGATCCTCTGAACATGGCACATTTTGTCAATTCAGATGTACATAAATAAACCATATATCACAATAAATAACTAACACAGTCTGCTCCTTGAACACAGTGAACAGAGGTGTGTATGTGCGCATCATGTACAGTTTAATAGTAAAAATCACTACCACTCTGTCATTGAGGGACACTCAAGGTGAAAAGATCATGACTCAGATTTATCAGCACTGGCAGATGAATCATTGTAAAAAGCATTTTTATAATGAGGGTATGCGACTCTGAACAGAAACAACAACCCAGTGTTTCACTTACAAATGAAAACAACAATAAAACATCATTGCTCAATTTAGTACACTTGGGATTTTTTGTTGCTGCTGCCGTACTTGGTTAGGTGTGGGTATATTAGATATTACTAAATTTAAGGTGGACTTAACTGGAAAATGAAGACACAAGTTCATTGACTTAATCTCAATTCTCCGCTTGCACTACTGTTCGGTTACAGTAACAGTAGATTAGCATTTAGCTTTTACTCCTAGCTTTCTATAGGAGCAGCAGCAGCTGCCATTCAGCAAATGTTACAGTATATAGTCTTTAAAGGGGAAATACATTCTCAGAATGTGTGAGTGTTATTCTAACAACCTTTAAAGTAACATTTGTGGATACAAATAACTCCATGAAAGAAATGGTCTTTACATGTGTAATATCAAGCAACACTTCAGTACACTTACTAAATATCCAACATATGTTTAGATTTTACATCCACATCATACAGATATTCAAATGTGTGAATATAACAGTGTCCACAACACTGAGTCTACATTCAGTGTCAGAGCATCTGCAGGAACTGCTGGTCACAACAACAGCTTGAAAACTGTTTTACAAAAGGCTTTTATGCACAGACAATAAATAATAACTGGACATGTATGTTTAAACTGAGGCTTCACCTTGAGATCACATTTCAGTTTCTTCTTGATAAAACAAAGTTGCTTCTTGGCACTAATCAGTTTGAGATATTTGGGTTTTACTGTGTCCTGTTGAATAAGCTCTGTAGAATGACAGTGTTGAAACGATGACGGTGTGACACGTGTGACAACAACACTTTCACTGCATTGCTACACAACATTTAGGAATCTAAAACTGAAGTGACCGCATGACCGAATCAGGAGAAAAACAATACAAACACCAGTAAGGTCTGACAAACAATGAGGCTGCTCCTAGTTCTGAAGCATGTGTTTCTGATTTTAATCACTAATGTATAATTTCTAAACAATACATGATATCTACAGAGTGAGCCAGTAATGATTTTATTAACAAGGCTGTTTACTTGGGGATTTAAATAATAAATTAGATTTAGTTTGTTTTGTGTTTTTTTTTTTGTCATGTTAGCAGGAAAATGTTGCCACAACTGATTTGATTCAGACATTTCCACTGTCAACACACAGTTGGACGGCAAAGATTACAGTCTTGGTCTGGTCTGTGCTCTTTGCTTCCCTTATTGTGTCTAAACCTTGTGTTTATTTTCAGTTTTCACAGAGACTACTTTTAAAAAGTGATCTTTTTAGTCAGTGACAATGAGCCAATGTGAAATTCTCATCATAAACACGATTTTGTTAAATAAAGCTATTATTTTGAAGTTCTGTGTTGCAGTGTTTTGACTGAAAATGATAGGGACTGTGTTTCCATAGCAACCAGGGAGAGTGGAATAACATCAAGCACGCAAGCACACACACAGACACACACAGACACACACAGACACACACACACACACACACACACACAGACACACACAGACACACACAGACACACACACACCAAACTCAGTCATCATAATGTCAGAAAGCAGCTTTTCCAGGAGGAGTCTTATCTGCTTTCATCAAGGACCTGGCATCAATCCAGGGTTCATTCAAGTAATTCAAAATCTGTGACAAAAAACAAACTGAGGATTCCTAAACAAGCCACGAGCTCTACAGTGCACCTATGCTGCAGTGATAGGTCCATATTATATACAATGTAAAATAGCCATTATCTATTCACACAAAAACATCAGAGTGCATGAGGAGTACTGTGGTTAACTTTAAAATGGAAAGAAGAAGAACGGTTAATTATTCATCAGCAGTTTTTGATCTCTGGCACGTTCAGGAGACCTTTAATGTTTCAAACGTCACAGTCAGTCTATACCTCCTTCAGGTGTCAGGTATGAGACATGGTAATGTTGCAGCTCTACTTACTTGCAAACATCATTTGAACAATTTTACTAAAGGACAGAGCCTCAGTGAGAAAAGGCAAAAAGATGTGGGTGTTTTAAAGTGCTATACTCCTTCAGCACTGGCAGCTGCTTGTGTTACATAAAGTGCTACAACACAATAACCAAAAAAAGCTCCACATCACACCATAACAACTATAGCATGTATCCTGGACATACATGCGTCATGGGAGAAATGTCATGTGCACATGAAATAAAATGAGACAATCGATGGGGCAGATTTTGGCCATCAGGTTATAAACACATCCAACTCCTCTAGAGGCTTTTTAAAGTTTGTAACAGAAATGATAAGGAGGTTCTCTAGTCTTAGTTGACCGCCAGCGTGGAGCGAAAAGACTCTGACAGAAATAAAGGAAGATTCCACCTGCCGAACAAGCTCACAAATAACTAAAGGCTCATCACAAGGGCAAAAATAAGGGCATATTCAGTCTCACAGACACTGTACAAACTAATTACAGCCTCCTTTCTGTGTCAGTCTGGCAAATCTCCATCTTGCTGTGCAGAATCTCATCCTGTAGACAGCTCGCATACTGTAGTGTGTATGGAGTGTATAAATCCTTTATAAGCACTTGTTTGGCGTTATAAAGACTTGGTGATGTCATTGGTTTTACCAACACATTGCACCTTTTGTCCACTTGGCACCGCTGCTGGTAGTGTGATTTTGTTGCAGTGTATGTGTGAATGTGTCATATTCTGCTGTACATAGCGTCCTCCATGTCACATCGTGGCAGAACATCCACTGTGTCCTGTGTGTGTGTGAGTGTCTATGCACGTGGCTCCAGTTTGTGTGACAGTTCGAAAAGTGTCTGCTGATTGTCGATAATGTGCAGGCAGTGAACACTCGCCCTCACTTCTGCACTGTCGACCCCGATTACCTCATTACCTAAGAGACACAAAACATGCACATTAGCCGCACAAGAAAAGTTTTCTGCTCGACTCACTCAGTGAAAACACACAGCCACACTTTTGGTACAAACGCAGTCTGTATATAGTCTGGAAGTGGTTGCTTAGAAACTGAGTGGAAGAGTCTCAAAAACAGGTGCAGTACATAAATTGAAGTGCAGATGGCGTTACAGCCCTAACAATGAAAAGCTTGTCACAAGAGAGGAGACAACAAATGTAGAAAACCTGTGTACCTAAGCGTGTGTTATAATTTTTGATGTCAGGGTAATTTGATATTGAATAAAAAGACTCACCCGGCTGGTCGCTTTGGCAGTGGCGAATCATTCTCACCGTGTCTGCAATCATATGCTGTTGGTTTAGAAGAGGACATGTCATCTCAGTACAACACGAAACCACAAAGATGAAATATTTTGAGACAGATCAGTTAATACACTCTGAAAAATTTTTATTTGAAATGAGGGAGTTTTTTTTTTTAAAGGACTATAACTTATTAGTAGAGTTTTTTACACCTGCATAAATAAAATTTTTTATCAATTAACCTCTTGATCTGCACCAGCACTTTGACCCTGGCTTCCATTATACCTTTAAATTTTCTCTACAGAGATCAACAGGTACGGTAAATAACTACTGTGGTAAATGTCTACTGTGTTACAGGCTTCTTTAACGCTACCAGTTTCTGTTGATCAACAGAAAACTAATACGCAACTATAAATTGATTAATCATGTCAGTGATTTTTTAAGCTAAAATGCTAAATATTCACTAGAACAAGCATCTTCAGCTTCAGCAATGTGTGGATTAGTTGTCCTAATGTTTTGTGTGAAAAATATATTATTAGGTTTTTGGTCAGTTGTCCAAATAAATAAACATTCTGGTGGCCGTACACAAGCATTAGTCACAGGTTTTCAGACACTGTAATGGGCAGTTCTCTTCAGTCATTATCCATCTCATGTGGTTATCTATGCAGTACAGTGCAGTTAAATACATGGCTAAAATTTCTCCTGATATTAGTGCAAACATGTGTAAACATAAACACTATAACCTTCTAGATACAACAAGTAAAAATGTTATTTCATCACTTCCTCATGCCTTCATCATCCTACATGTACAAACAAGAGAAACAGAGTCACATTTAAACACAAACTCAGATTCTGAGTCGTCACCAAACTCACCAGCTTTTCAAAGTTGACCAAGTTGTCATGAAAAGTCTTATTTCCCTCATGGATAAAGGTGATATCTAAGGGCAACAGACAAGTCTATTAAGGTTTCATTTCCCAAAAACAATAAAGTTTTGATGTGTAGGTATGTGTGTGTGTATGTGTGTGTGAGTGTCTAGTGGTTAGAGTAGACACCTTTCAGGAGAAGAGGCATAAAGGGGATCTTGGGAGGTTTCATCCTCTTGAAGGCTTCTCTATAGGCTTTGTGATTTAGAGATGGATCCTGGAGATAAAGACAGAGGAGGAGGAGAGAAAACAGAGAAGAAGATGGATTGTTATCAAATCAAAGGGAAAAAAATGTCACATTTTCCATGTATCTTTGTCTCTGTTCACTATGTCTCACCGTGATGAGCTCCAACTCTGAGAAAAGCTTCTTGAACTTCCCTGGACATTTCTGAAAGGTGTTTGATCCGAATTAGATTTAAAATAGAAATAATGTGTATGAATGCAGTAAGTGAAGTTAATGCAGACACACACACTTACCTCCCAGGTTTGGTTGAGCCGGCTGACTGCTGCTGTGTTCAGACCCATGATGATGGCAAAAGCAGAGTTTAAATTTCTCTGAGCTTTACAGCTGCAAAAAAACAAACGTGAGAAATGTTATCAAAATACAGAGAAATCTAAATTCACTCGATAAATCTTTTTCTTCCTCTTTTCTTACTGAGCGGCAATCTTGATAAACTTCTTGAGCAGCTGCACTCTCTTGTTGAGTGATACACACATGAGCACTTCTGACATGACCCACTGCTGGACCTCGTTGCAGCGCTGGAGGAGGACCGAGAGCGCCGCTGTGTGGCCAGTACCAGGTACACGACTGAGGGTGTAGTACACCAGTTCCTGCTGCATGTGTGAGAAGGAAAGATTCTGAGTGAAGGACAAAAATATGTTTTCCCTCTAAAACCGGCTCATTGGCTAGTGTTTAATGCCAATAATAATTCCCCTAATTTAACATCATAAAATTGTTATTTTTGTTGAACCAACATTTCTACATATAACATTCAAATGTAAGATGTAGCCTTTGCCTCTTTATCCGCATTCTGCTTCTCTATTTTCACAAAAATACTCTGTTCTTTCTGACAGCCACTCGGCTGGAAGAAGACTTTCTGTACTCATGTTCCAGCAAGTCTTGTAAAGTATTTGTATCTTTAATGCTTATGTTCCAGCAAAATCTGTCATAAATATAAATTTATTATAAAGCAGGCATGGTTTATACGTGTGTGTGTGCATGTGTGTGTGTGTGTGTGTGTGAGTGAATGTGAGAGAGGCAGTGTATACCTCGTGAATGGATTTAAAGAGGGTCCAGTCCAGGTGTGTGAGAGCAGCTGCTACATCCCACGTGTTGATGCCTAAGAGTCGCACCGGCCTCCTGCTGAGCTCAGCACTGTCTGTTAAAGGAGGCTTTGCAAACAAAGGGAAGTTAGGTTATACACAAACATACTGTAGATACAGGTACTGTCTATCTACGGGAACAGGACTATCTGTTCAATGCAACAACAGCAACATTATCTCACCTACATACAGTAATAAACTACAGAACAATAAGGCTGGTGGGGATTCAATCACTCAAAAGAAACAATACAGCACAGAGTCAGTACAGTAAGTGCTTCCAGTTGACATACAAGCAGGAGTGAAAGCTAAGAAGGGAGTGGTGATTCTTACAGCACTATTGTCCTGTCCAACTCTGGTTACACGTCACCATGTTAACTACTCTTCTGCTTGTGTGCACCTGACAACTGATATTAGCATTAAACTAGAGATAATGTGCCTGCCTACCTGTGTAGTATCTGGACAACTGATCTGTCCATAAACTACTTGTTTGTTAATGTTATGCCCAATGTAAGAATTCACATCTGACACTGGGCTGTATGATAATCACATTTTTCATCATGGTTGGGAAACAACAAAATGGCTAACACCTTTTCCCCCATATTGAGCTAATGTTGATAACAATCACATGGCCTGACTTACTCCAGCTTGCTTATGATCATAACACTGTGAAAATACAGGGAAATTAGAATTTCCCCAAGGGGATTAATAAAGTATAAATTATTAAATTATTATTATAAATTTTCATGCCTGATTTATTCGTAAGAGAATACAGAGGCCACCAAGAATATCACAGGCAGTGAATGCCCAAGAGTTTTAGACATTTTGTGGTTTGCTTTAAATCAGCAAGTTGCTTTTTCACAGAATGATGTAATCTTGAATAAAGATAGGAACACAAACAGAAAAGTGCTTTTACATACCAGGATCTCAGTGAGATCCCTGCGACAGGCCACAAGCTTTCCCTGCGGGGTCAGAGACTCTGAATACACACAGTCACTGGGCTGTAACACCCTCCGCTCTGCTGAGACAAAGTTATACAGAAAATGAGAGACAAGCTGATGATGATGATGTTAATTTAGAGTGAAGAGGGTAGAACAGTGATTCCAGACGATGGGTGCTTGTACCCTAGGGTGCAGTTCTGCAGTTCCCAAGAGGTACATGGAAGGATTCAGGAGAAGCTCGACTAATTAAGCAAGAACTCTTGACCGAGAGTGCATGGAAACATGATAACAAACCAGGGAGTTAACTAAAAGTGAATAACAAGCAGTTGATTTTTTAACATCAGCTAAAAGGAATAATGGTTGAAAGTAGTAGTAAATAGCTACAGTATATAGCCACAGCACTGTACCACTCCTAGGTACAAACTTGACCAAACCAAAACTATTATTAAAATGTATAAAAAATGTAATTAACTGTAATTATGTAATTGCAGTCAGGGAAACCAGAGATATAGAAAAAGACAATTTTCCATTGATACTTCTGTTAATTGTTTGTCTATTCATTGTGTGTGCATTTCTTTGCGTGTGTACCTCCAGTGTGCGAGACTACAGCGAGCACAGTATCTTCCTCTGCTCTGTCCATCTTCAGACCCACAATCCTTAGCAGCTCATGGGCCTCTAGTGACGGGTGTGTGTGGACACTCAGGTAGGAGTCAGCGCTCACGTACACACAACAAATAACTGAAAAACAAATGTCCATGGTAAATGGTCGCAATAAAATAATACTCATGATCATATATATACATATGCATTGTAAACAATGTGTGGCGTATACTTTGTGCACGTGCTTATGTCTGTTACTCACCCTCTCTAGTGTCAGTCCCAGTCTGTGGACTTCGCTGTTGCAAACTGTTTTCCTTCAAACTCAACTGCTGATACGTGTGTTTACTCTGGTACAAAAAGGGCAAAACAAACATGGTAATGTATAATAGTGTATTTAGTGTAGTGATGCACCTCAGATTTAATTATTATAGTTCTCAGTGCCTGATACATTGTAAAACAAAAAGTGTAATGTATCTATGTACACATTTATTATTAATTCTGATTTACCTTTTGGTTTGGAGGGCAGTCATCCACAGTGCTATGAGTATGAAACAAGCACAACAGTGAGGGGGATGGTAGGTATGCAAAAAGCTAACAAAACCACCTACAGTGACAGGCAATGGTGTTTAATACAAACAACAGTCTTTGTTCAGAGAAAAACCTGCTTACTGTCTGCGTCGTAAAATCTTCTGAAACTCCTTGAGGTCTTTCTCCAGTGTGGGAAACTCATACAGATCTTCTAAAACACACCTGTACAGAGTCTAACAGACAGAGAGAGAAGAAATCTAAGATCTATGATATTACACCAATGATCTCATGCTAAAACGTTTGACTAACAGTAAAATACCACTGCAGAAATAATATTTTAACACCTTTGGCTGGTCTCTGATTTTGGCTTTTCTGTTCACCATGATGTCTCTAACCATCTTTCTCCCACCTCTTCCAAGATTGCACAAACATCTTAACCAGAATTATTGTGGCTAAAAGAAGGCATGCCAGTCGTTTAAATGATTGGTTGGCCATGTTAGTGTAAGAACAGGTTAAGTTCAGTCCATATTCATGTTCATGTTCATGTGGGCAAAAAAGGAGGCTGGTGAGAAAATATGAATGATCCAATTTTGTCGTACTTTTATGTGCAATGACAATAACGTCTATTCTATTCTGATCTCAATCAACAAATTAACACTACATGACAGTGTTCCAGTGCAGATGAGCACTGTTAAGTGTAATTATGCTGTGTAGGTGAAGTACATTAAATTAAAAAACATCATAAAGATTCTGTACCTTACACTTAGATGGGTGACCAGGCACATTGTATTATATGTTCACGTTCATGTTCGCATGACAGAGCATTAGTAAGTAACATGATCAGTAGGCAGTGACAGTAACAAATAACAAGCATCCACACATTTTCAAATTCAAAGCTGTAATTTTACGCACATCTCCAAGCACCTGCTCACTGCTGTCATTGACTCATTGTAGAATTCCATTGCAATTCCCCTCTCGTTCCTCTGTTACTAGGCAACTATCACCTGGGTTACGCACTCCATATGAGATTAAACCCACACAACCCTCGCACTTTGGTTTCCATGACAACCCAGCACCGAACAGTGGAGCTGTCATGTTATGGAGGCACTAATGATTGGTGAGTGTGTGGATGTGTAAGCTTGTGATCGTGTTATGTGCTGTAAATATGTGTATGTAAATATATGTGTGTGTGTGTGTGTGTGTGTGTGTGTGTGTGTGTGTGTGTGTGTGAGTGAGTGAATGAGAGGGAAAGAGAGAGCCAACCATGTGAAAATATAACAGAAACACAGC
>OMLM01008973.1:0-17506 GCA_900302695.1 Helostoma temminkii | reverse complement strand
TCAGCTGTCTGGCAATTTGGTGACTCACTATGAGCCTCAGTGTACCAGGGCTGGAAGTGAGGAGGGGTGTGTCAGTATTGATATAGGATTAACATGTCTGGTGCTGGCCCAGCTTTGAAGATTCCCTAGATTTGTGTTGATAAGTTTCATTTTGAGATTATTTTGTTACTGTCACACAGTAAAACACAAAGTAATTATATGATCTTATACATGATATGGGTTTAATGTGTAAACAAATGTACTTTAATAGTTCTGCCAGAAGATTTGTGAACCTGACACTGCTTGGCTTTGGGTTGCTGTTGTAGCACACTGCACACACAAAATTACAAGATAGAAAACCTAATACTCAGGTGACAACATATTCAACTTTCTCCACATAATCTGACTATAACTCCCTAAAAGTGCTGTATATTGCATGCAAGCTTTGACTTCAGTGTAATGTGTAACAAAGCAGAGAAGAAAAAAAAGAAAAGAAAAACATTGCCAGTAAATCTCATTAAACAGAAACCTAATTCAAAAGAAGATAGTGAGTAAGAAATAGACATTTTTTGTATGATGTTAATATTTGACATACTTGAGTAAATTAGCAACTGCCTGAGTAGATTTACCCAGGCAGGGGTTATGATGCATTGTGCTGAAGTTCTGCTTTAAAAAACACATTTGTGTTGACAGCATTAAAAAAATAGATGTTTTTTTTTCTGCATAGCACTGCAATAAAAATGAACAATAAAGTAACCACAAGGAGCCCAGCTGAAAATATTGTTTAAATCCTTTGGGATATGTTGACATTGTTTGTAGGAACTGATTAATGACACAAACTGAACAACAATCTCCTACATGTGATGCAGCAGAGGTAGTCCATTTATTTAGTAGCATGGTCTTTGTTCTTTGGTTAAAAGCTCCAATAACTAACATTTTACACATTTTCTAATAAATCTAGAGAAAATGGTACATGATGTAGCATCATAAGCTGTAATAATGCAAATCCACCACAGTCCGCTACAAGTAACTTTTCTGTTGATACTGGGCTTTTTTTCTTAGCTAGGTCTGGTTAGCTTAGATCTGTAAATTAGTCCCTCCTGTTTCCTGGCAAAAGTTTTAAAAGAAGCGCGAGGCATGCAATGCTCAAAAAGACTACTGTTCAAATGCTGTTGCACACAGAAATAGGTAATGTTAGCTTTGCATCGTGTTCCTGGCTGGTGAGCAGGGTTGTATTACGATAACTACATGTATACTGCATCAATGCATGGCACACATTCATCTATGTAAAAGTTGCTCAATGGAAAATTCCACAAAATGCAGGGAAGGACAATCTCCACCCAGAATTTAAGTCTCACTTGACCATATAATGGCTGACACGGATTTAACGCAGGTTTAACAGCAATCACAAGACATATAATTGACATGATTGTTAAGAAGCATGACCATCAGTTACACATGGCTGTATTTACATTCTTTCTATAGGGTCTTCAAAAACAACATATTCCTCTGATTAGAAATTTGGCAACAACACAGGATGAGAAGATGCATGCATTTTTCTCTGACGCATGAATTAGCACCATGAAGATAAACTCACAATAAGAAACCTGTGCCAATCAGATATGGTATTGTTTGGGTTTCATTAAATGTTGTATTAGGCACGCCTCTCCTTTTGCAATGCCCATTCCTAAAGATAAAATAAAAGATAAATGGGATGCCATATAATTTACAAACCTATTTTATTTAAAGGCCTGCATTTATTGTTCTAATGGTAATTAAATATCTTGTTTACGAATTCTAGGACACCTAGATTTGCAAGCAATTGTATATACATAGGAATCCAAACCCCACAATCTCATTTGAACCTGAGAGCTAATCAATTCCAAGAAATGACGTATGCTTGTATAGACCCTGACACCCTAAGACAGTGTACATTGCTACTATTTTATGAAAATGAGTGCTGTTTATGAGTCTACTGGTAATTCTGTTTCATTCTTTAAAGTTCAAAAAATATTCAGTATTAACGGATCAAGTCGCTTGATATCAACCAGTGGAGATAGTTGGTGTTTCGCCTCACAGCTACAACTAGTCTCCTCTACATCAACACGAGAGACAGAGAGAGGTAGAAGGAGGGAGGGATGTGTGGGATGGAAAGAGAGAGATGACGCCTGCAGAGAAGAGGTGTCAAAGACAGACAGAGACAGCAGCAGGGTCAAAGTGACAGAGTCAGAATGATGAATGCAAAAACCCTGTGTCCAATCTGTAAAAGTGATATAACTGTACTTTGCAGATGTTGTTTTAATCAAACACCCATCAGGTATAACATTATGGCCACCTGTACAATCTATGCAATACAATCCCACAGCTCTGTCATGAATTCTACATTTACAAAGTTAAAATGATTCAGTTTTTAAGTCTCTAATGTTTTTACCTTCCTATCAATGAGGGGTCCAAAAATATTAGAGACACCTTAACATAACGTACTCCAATATGACTCCACCGTCACCTCATTAATGCACATGTAGTAGAATTATCACATTTCAGACAGTTTCAACTTAAAAACTGAAATGTAGGATTAATGGAAGAGCTGCTGTAATGGATTATAGTAGATTGTACAGGTGGTCATAATATTATGCTTGATCGGTGTATATCTTATTTTTAGAATTACAATATAGCCATATTTTTTATGTACGTGAAATACACTACATGTTAAATACATGCAGACCCCACTGACTATATTTTTCTTCTTTCTGCTGTCACAGCAGAGGAATATTGGTATAAGGATAAAAAGCCCCCATTAATCAGTTAGAAATGTGCTGAAATTACATTGCTGGGTTAAATCCCAGTCTCTTCCACCAATTCCTCTGCAGCCTTGCAACTTTTGCAAAAACTGCAGTGCAGTCAACCTAAGCATGAATGTCATATCCATAACACAGGAGAACAAAGATGTATGTACAGTATGATACATGAGAATTATATTAGTACGTATGACATTCAATTCCCCTTCCTGACATGTTCTCTCCCTGGGGCCTGTAAAAACACCCTTTGAAGTTAACACACCGATGAATGTGTTGACGTGCGCTCTTGTTCCTCTGCTCGCCATATATACTATACTTTTCATTACCCCTCCACTTGTCTCACTCTCTTTCCCTGAGTGACAGATTGAGTTCAGGAGCAACCTCAGCAGGAATCCCACACTTAGGAGCAGCAAAGCAGCGAACTCTGGCTGACACCACTCTGACACCATGTGCGTGTGTGTGTCAGAGCTCATCTTATGTGTGTGTCAGAGACTGCATCGTGTGTCAGGTTTTTGTGTGAGAGGAAATTGATTGTGGATGTGTGCACACAAATGTGTCTCTCACATAAACAGACTGAGGATTAAAAACATTGAATAAAGATTATGTTTCTCCCTGGGATTTGATGTGTGTGTGCGTGTGTGTGTGTGTGTGTGTGTGTGTGTGTGTGTGCTAATGTTGAACAAGCACAGTAATGTACTTGCAGGGCCTGCCTAACATTTCCACCAGATCAAACACAGTCACTTGCAATTTTTCACAGTAAATCATAAGAGACAAAATGACCTCAATCACAAATCTAAACAGGAACACTGTCACTTCAACTTTCACCAGAGCAACGAGCATCCACTTCAGGTCAATGGAGATCCATCCTGTACACAACTGAATCACATTCACCACAGTTTCACACATTGAACACCAATAGAAACAACTAACTTGTCATTGCAACAAAAAAAAGACTAATAATATCATCAATTTACCTGTTAGACATATCATTTGTTAGATATATTTACAATATTTAAGCACATGTGATTGTGCAGTGTGGCAGTGTGGCATCATTGTTTGTGAACTAAACTTCTCTCTTCAGTCTCTTCGCCACATTCTACAAGTATACAAAGTGTATGAGCAAATATAAAAAAAGCAGCTGTGCAAACATCTCTATACAATCCCAATGCTTTTCATGTGAAAGAAATAGATGAATGGGACAGCTTGCTGGTTTTTGTAGGTACCTGTCCAATCAGTTGCAGCAGCATAGGATCAAATTACATGTTCATTCCCTATTGTTGAAACTTTTTATTTTTTTTGGCAATTAGATTTCAATGAACACTTACGGGCTGTTGGCGCCGCCTCCAGAGCGGAACTGGACATATGGGGCGAGTTGCAGCAGGAGCCTAACTGCCTCCGGCCAATCCCCTTCATTAGAGCGAAACTCACAGGATGCAGAGTCACATTCCTCAAAACTGAACTGGTAGTAGGAGTTTGAGTCCGAAAACACCACACGCTGATCCACTGCAGAAAGAAAAGACGCACAGATAAACAAACACAGCAAAAAGAAACATGCAACTAAAAATAGTGTAACAATCTTTGATAGATTGTTTATCATACACATTTACATAACACTCATAACAGAAACATGGTGACCACTTAAAACCTGAAAAAACACTCTGTCGGTTATGGGTGATAGACTGATAAACCATCCCTGAACTGAACTAACATCTAATGAATATTACAGTGGCTGTTATCTTTGCAAATATGATTAATGTAACCTCATTTCTATATTACTTCAGGCTCAGAATTATGTTTCGCTAATAGTTTCTCTGAAGGTTTAGTGTATGGGAAAATGTAAGTTAACATGGTTGCTCACATTTAAGCCCAATTTTAATGTAAATGTATCTTGTGTAAAGTTAATCTCAGGGAGATAATGTCAATATGTGTACTATACATGATCTCACAATGTGCAGAGCAAGTGAACGAGGCAGTGAATTTATGTCTCAGTTATGGTGAAATTAACTGGTAAACTGGTTCACTGCTTGTGTCTTTGGACACGTGTAGATTGTTGCTAATGTCACTGCAAGGTGACTATAAATTTTAAAGCACAGTCCAACCTCCAGGCATGTTGGTGTGGGTATGTGTGCATGTGTGATTATGCATGTGGTTGGTTTTTACCAGACAGCAGGACTCCCAGCTCCAGCAGCACCTGCCAGACACGCACAGCAGTGGTCCGGCAGCGCACATACACACACTGTTCACACAGCCACTGCACCAGCTCCACGCCCACATAGCTACGCCTGTTAAAATACACACAGCCACACAGTGTTATGATGCACATCCTTCCGCTGGCATAAAGCTTGTATTTTTTGTTTAATCAATAGCCATTGATTATTCATTAGCTCTCTGTAAGCTTTTTCCTGTAAAACACTGAATGTTTTCCGTCTGCTTTCCCCTCACAATAATTCACAATAATCCTTTTTGTATGTGTGTCAGTGTGTGTTTGTGTGAATGTGTACAAAAGCAATAAAAGTCTGTCTGCATTGTACAGTATGAGCGTGTATTCCTGGCCCATTTTGTGTTGAGCTGTGTGATATCTACGTCACACACTTCTTACTGCATCAACAACTTGACCTGCCGACCAAGATGAGGCTAAACAGTGACTGGTGAGTCAGTGTATATGCTTCACCAGATTTATTGATTTGTCTCTGTACACAGACACGTAAGCGTACCGTATGATTCTGGCCAGGTGTATCTTGTCCTTAGCTGGGTATGGTCCATGAGAGAGGAAGGCATTCCTCACAGCTCGACCCGCACATGGAAAACTCTGGGAGCAAGACTGATACAGACACAGAATTTTTTTTTTAAGTTTTAAAATAACATTTTGCAATTAAATGGGCAAAAATATCTGAACATTGTTTTGGGCAGAGAGCTATCGTGCCTACATGTGTGTTTCACTGACCCGCTCACAAGGACAGCTCGATTTCTTTGACCCTGAGGAATGAAATATTGACTGTGTGCAATAATCCTGCTATTGACAATATAGTAAATAAGACCAGATTTCAATTTTCAATTAAGCTGTCACGGTTGCTTTCTGTTCCATTCATGTTCCACTTTACAACTCAGAGCCCACTAAATGACTGATGAGGCTCCATTTTCTTTATGTTACATCATCAAAGAATTCAGTGTCAAGTTCTATGCAAATTCTATGTAAAAGCTGTATAGCCTTGTGGCTATATGGATGCTCTTTCACAAAAGGCTTGGTTGTGCTTGTATGAGCTAAAGCGACCAATGCATTGCAGAGGTAAAAGATATTCTGTGGAAGTTCTGGTCTTTTTTGTGAGAAGCTTGTGCACATTCAAACGGGTCCCTGTGAAACCACAACAAGAACAAGGCTAACAACATTCAATCCTATTCCCAATCAAGAGTCTGTACATAATGTCTAAAGAAATGCAGAACTGTCACAGCATAAGGCAAAACTAACCGAGACTAGAATGTAGTTTGCTGTACTGCATGCTGTTTGGTAAGACTTCTAATAAATATGAAAATCATCATCATCATCATCAAAGTGTGCCGTGTAACAAAAAGATTGGCAAATTCAAACTGGTTTCAAATCCTAGGTTTGCCTCTTAGGTGCTCACAACATCATACTGCTCTGGGTGTCACTTCAATGTTAAAAACATCTATCAGCATGGGCATTCTGACTGGTCTGTGGTTACACAGGCACAGACATGGCATCGTCATGACGATCGGTGTGTATGTAAGCATGTCCACTTAAGTAAGATGTAAAAGAAAACAAAATCTAGTGAAATACAGAAAAACTAAACAACATAGTGTTGAGAGACACAAACTAAGCAGACACAGGGATATCAGCAGTAAACATAAATAAGCAGCATTGACTCTTCAGATGTAGATTTCTTTCACTGTTGAAAGAAAACTGTACTCGTGAGGTGTTTAAGCCCTATAGCCACTTTCAGAGTGCAGTACTGACACCTTCGCCAAACCACACTACAGTAACACAAGCCAAATTAAGACTGTTAGTGTATATAGTTGCTGAATCTGGTTTGGAAAGAGCCCAAGATAATATCACCACTGATGTAACCCATATTGAAGCCAAACAAACATTTCTGCCTCACAGCAAAACTAAAGAGATGACGACATCACCCATGTGCATATGAGTGTGTATGTTTTCTTACCTTATGTACTGCAGGTCCAGAGCTCGGTCCCGGGATCGTGTCAGGTGATTGCTGTTGAAATAAATACACACAAGTTGTCAGAGCCAACACACACACAGTAAATACAATGAACAATGAAGACTTCTAGCCATCAATCTAGCCATTTGTATGACTTCTCAACCTGAATGGATTTGTGCTTTTATAGTGATGCATGTTTACAACAACTAAATATGAAACTAGTATAATACTCAAGTATATGAACTCAATAATATACTTTTATAAGTTCAACAACAAAAAGCAATTAATCAGTTCAACAGGAAGAATCTCTTCATAGTTACTACTATTGTGTCATCATGTTGCAACCTTTGCCCCGGGTGTATCCACTCCACCTCCATATCAGGAAATAAGCTCTTAATCTTCATGGATTATAATGGTGCCAGAGGAGCTAGATGACAGTGTTGACACCATGGTGACACACTTGTCATAACACAGATTAAAACAGATAGTAAGTATTAAATCAAGTAGAGCAGAAATGGCTCTACATGTCTCCTCTGTTTTTATATTTCACTGTAATGTAACATTGTAACACCTCATTTTGGTTGTTCTACTGCTGAGTTAATGCTTGCTTAAAATGCTTGAACTCCTATTTTAAAACTCACAATTACAAAATTTAACAACTGTTAGAGCCTAAGTTGTAGAGGATTTTGGACCCTGATTAACATAAAATAACTCTACGATGTCAAATAAAATGAATCTATAAGTGAATGGGAATTACACTCAAATGTAAAGCACAGAATGAATGTTTGCCTTAATATTCTCCCTTTACCACTGACACACCTTATGTGTGAGTGGTTTTAGAACAGAGATCACCTGTGTGTAATCAAGGTGGGACAAGTGATTTGAGTTCACATACAACAGAATCTGCAGGGTCCAAAGTTAGTCAATTTCCTGACTAAAGGTACATAATAAAGATAAAGGCTTATTCTAAACAAAGTTGTGGAAGGATAGCATGGCTGAGAAAAGAGACACTAGGTAAACAACACAGTGGAAAAAGGTCAAATGGTGTAATGAGACCAGGTCCTGGCAAAAATCTAACAGAATTCTTTATTTAACTTTGGATTTGCTACATCTGTTGATTAGTGTAAAAGAAATAATAAATGCCCAAGGAAGAAAAATCTGTAGATACTATGGGCACATTTGCTTTGGATTTATTTATGAAAAATATCGGATACTGCTATCCACATTCACAAACACCACAAAAATGTACCTCTTATAAAAAATAGCAACTATAGATTTAGTATGATGATCACGTTGCCAGTGTTCATTAAAACAGACAGATGAGAACCTCCTGCAATAGGAGTGTAACTGGTTCTCAGTAGAGAAGCAGGATCACTGATAGAGTTGTGGGTTTGACTCCCTCAGGAAACATTCACAGAAAAGTGAGAGATGGAAGCTGCCCTTCCCTTCTCACTGGTTGGCGATAACAAACCACCAGATGATGACAAATGGAGAGATGTTGTGGGCTCAAATTATGGAGAAAATGTAAAGCACCTAGGCAAATGTGAAAGATGGATGTAAATGAAAAAATATAAATGAGTTAGTGTGCGGGAGTAGAAAAATACGAGAGGGGGGCTGAAAAATTCACAAGTCTATGAATATATCATAGGGGAATATGAGCATGACAGATGGAGTGGGAGAGAGAAGAGATGTGAGAGACGAAGAGATCATTTTAATTGTAATCGTGAAACAGAAAGAATGAGCGAGACAAAGGGGAAGAAACACTTGTCTGTGGCTCCGAGTTGCCAGACAAATAGAGGGGTGATTAGAGAGATGAAGAGAGTGAGTGTGATCCTTATTAGAGCAATGATATTGTCTGGGATGTCACACTAGCAAGAGAGCTTACACGGTTGCAGACACATCTTCTGACTGCTGAAGCTCAAAGATCACAAGTTATCATTAAAAGCAGCAGTTCAGCAATTTGGCTTTTCTTTGCTAAAAGTCAGAGAAGAAGATCAAGTGCACACTCCAGTTTGCCTGATGCATGTGAAGCAACAGTCGGCAAACCACTGAGTCAGCTTAGGTTAGAAACAGGGCAAACAGTTAGTAAGGATATAAAACTAATTTATCAAACATTACATCTTGTTGAATTTAGACAATCTGTTGTTTTACATTGGTTACTGTATATACGGCTCTATTAAAACCTGAAACATGCTCCCTGTAGAAGACCACACACGCTGTCATGTGCAGGTCTCTGGTAGAGGTGGCACTTTCAGTTTGACATGTGCCACCTGGTCATGAGAAGATGCACCTCCACGAGACTTGATCATGATCAGCTGAACACTGAATACGCTACTCACACATGGCTTAAGAAAGAAGAAAAAAAAAGAAGTTCATAATGCTTAGCTTTAAATATGAGAATAACGGCAAATCCTTGGGTCAGTGGCCATACATTGTGTATGGAAACCCACCAAATAGAAACTGTTGCAGCTAGGGGTGTGCGATATGACGATAATAGATTGTGAATGACTGAAATATCTCTTGATTTTTCTTTACAGTGAGATTGTTACTACCGTGCACAATCTATATGTTACTGTTCTATGTGCAATGCAGCATGATGGACCTTACATTACCAGTTCGGCAAAATGTGAGGTGATGCATGACGGAAGACAACATGGAGGAGTTGGTCTTGACACAAAAACTGTTTGCAAGTCGAATGGCAACACAATGAAGCTTTTTAATCAACTCGCACAAAAACACCCAACAGAGTGTGCTGCCAGTCACACAGTTAGAGGTGCATCAGTCACAGCTACACAGCCAGCAGCTACAAGGTCAAAACAGCCCTAACGAGGGACAGAGTTCACTGACACAGTGAAGTTTATAATTCCTAAAAACTGGACGATAAAATAAATATGGAAACAGTTTAATTGTTAAAACCAACATGGAGAACAATTGTGATAAAATCATGATGCCGACTGAAAAAGAATTGTGATAAAATATTGTTGCCACATCGCCCACCCCAGCTGCAGGATACAGTAGGTGATGTTACACTGTCATTGCATTGCACTGCATTACTCCTAATGTAACAAGGGGAGGACGGGAATTTTCTTACTTAATTACAGAAATGTAGAAGCTGCTGTGATACAATATGCCCATAAAATCTCAGCCATTCAAAATATGTATCAGTAAATTTGCAACGCATAATAATTGAACAGAAAATGAATTTAGCACGAAGCTTGTTATAAGGTAGAGTCAATGCAATGCATTTTATTGCCACATTGAAGACTGAATGAGCCAAAACACCCAATACTTTATCCCTGTTGTTTGTCCCTGCGAACTTATTCTGCCTTGATTTTATTAAAAGTAAGTTAAAGTTAAATTTAGCATGGCTATGTTTAGTCTTGTTTTCTCAAAACATACAGTTTGATAGCATGAATTATTTCCCTGTTTTTGATTCACTCTATCAAAGATTCAATTAATAATGTGCATATTTTACTTGAAACCACAGTCTCATTATATTTTTATTATACTTGCAATATTGTCCACAATAAATGCAATTTAACTTTTTCACCAAATTGTGCAGTCCTAATTTTAATTATGTAAATCAGTGAATCTATTATATCTAAATGTAAATTAAATCAGTGTTATTCTTAAGTCAAACGTGTGTGTGTGTGTGTGTGTGTGTGTGTGTGTGTGTGTGTGTGTGTGTGTGTGTGTGTGGACATGACACATTTGACAAGTCTGGACCAAACTAGAAAAACACAAGTATGAGAAAAATGGCCACAATTAAATTGCTTATACATAACAGTGAAGAACAAACCTGTTCGTACAAGTGGTTCTTTCATAAGGTCCAACATTATTGCATGAGACCTGCTCTTGTTTGCAGTGTTACTCTCCGACACTGTAGCGGTCACTGTGGATCAGTCTACAGCAGCACACACGAAGTTGGTATGTAAACACTGCACAGCACGTGCGCTGAGTTTTACTTGATTTTTTGGTTTTACTTGTTTCTGGTCTTTATGAATACATTGGTTGTCTAATTATTGGTGCATGTTGGAAAGAGACAGATAAGGAAGCGGTCAGGTTGGTTCAAACAAATGAGTGAATCACCAGGAAGGAGCCGCACACATCAAGAGGTGCATGAAAAGCCGGCATGAGGCCCAGCCAGCAGCTATGATGACGTACCCAGAGTGAGTGCGAGGTTTAGTGCCAGTGAAGAAGCTTAAATCAGCCCTTAGTTGGGCACAGTCTTTGTAATAAGCTAACTACTGCTAAATGCAACTTCATATTTACCAGACAGATATTACAGAAATATTCATCTCTGGACATGAAAGAAAAAAAATGTGTTTCCTAAAATGTCAAACTTTGGACTATGAACAGACTTTTCAGAATTAAATATAAACAAAAATTTGTTTGTTCCCATTTACATATTTTACCATGACTGGGTGTCCAATCATATTACACTACTACTTAATTATCACAAAGTGGACTGTGTAGTCATGTATAGGAACTTCTACATCACTACTTCATTATCGCAAAGTCATATAACAATATATTTATACATAAATACATTTGAGAATGCATGATCAGTCACAATATATTCACTTCATCTTAGATTATTTGCCAATGAAGTGATCAGCCAACCAACAGAAAGTTGATCAGAAGCTATTTTAATAATTAATTAATCAAAAGCTAAACTAACAATGTTCCTGCTTTCGCAGCTTCTTTTTTATGTGATAGTAAACCAAATCTATTGGGGTTTGCCAGCTCTGAGAAACATTTTTAAATAAGGCGGTGGTTGCTGAAAACACCTGCTCAGTATGATCGCACTCATACATCAGTAAAGACGACTGTTTTTCTGTGTGTGTAAAGACAAGCAGTGTTTGGACTGGGGGTTTGTAGAGCAGCCAGCCAGCCACGCACACAGACTAAATAAATTGCTTCTGACTATCTTTATCTCTGTCTCGCTCTTTCTCTCCCTTTTGTTTGGTCACTGTATCTTATCTCTGCATCTTTTCATCTCCTTGTCTGGGGCACATAGAAACCTCAACAGGTCTTTGTTTCTCACAAACATATACAACATGTCATGATAAGAGACACGTCTGCTCCGTTGGTCTTTAGATATAATTCTGCACATACATGCATGCATTCCTCCATCGGGGGGTGTGCAGCATTGCTGCCATTACACCGGAGGCCAAAAGACAGAGACAGAGAACAGGAGAAGAGAAGATGAATTAGCTCTATAAAGAGAGAGCACATGCTGACACGCTTATCTGTGCGATGACTTCAAAGTGTGTATACAGAGAGAGAGAGCACAAGAGAGCGAGGTCATTATCTGCAAGAAATGGATTACTCTCCGATTAGATTGCTGAGCACAGTGAAGAGCTATGGCACAGTATGCCTGGCACGCCCCCTCACATCCACATTAAGCTCCTGTCGACTCCTCGACAGATCCATCATGCCAGCAAGTCAAAATGGAGACTTTAAAACAGCTACAGCTCAGTGGACACACAGATAAACAAAAACATTTAGATTTAGTTGTTTGGATAACCCAACACCCTGCCAGTCAAAGTCTACATCAGACATCTGGCTTATCAGCATTTACATATTATATTAATGTCGGTATCTAATTCACTATCCAACTTTTCTTTTTCTTTTTCTTTTACTGTTTTTTTGTCTTCCATAGCAAGAAAGTAAATATCCTACAATTTGGACTGTTGGTTGTAAATAAAATTCCAACTAAACTCATCTACAGATCATTTGCTATTACTAGAACTGTCCATGTTAAATGAACCCACAACAATGATGTTCATGTTACAGTGCTAAACGTTTTATTCAAATACAGTGGGTCTAGTGATAGTGTGCATATGATTAAACAGTGAGTCAGTTAGTTTCTCGCTTTCTCTTAGATTTTTCTCATTTCGATGTATAATGCAGTTATGGATGTGGCGTATTGCTAGCAGGCATAAAAATACATCACAGGCCAGTGCTTTGCTGCACATATAATGCAGAAATTAGATCATCTAAAGAATATCATCAACTTTCTTCGAAGTAGTGACTGTAAAGTCTGATAGATCACATTATGAGTGTGTGAAGTTTCATAATGGTATTTTACATCCTAAAATAGGTTTTCAGCATGCATACTGTGTCTGGGTCAAAGTACTGTAATATAAGATTGTGCTCAAGTTTCCACAAGAAAGGCTGGTTCTAGCTGTATTTTGGTGTCAGCAAAAAAATCCAACCAAAGACAAAAACTGGCTCGGTGGGTACTAGTGAGTAACAACAGCAAAAAATACAACCGGTCAGGCTCACCTGCTTGTATCACCACTAGTGGTGCTGCTGGTTACCTGGAAGCAGTGGCTTCTCGCTACCCCTCATAGCATTTCCCCAGCAGTAGACTTTTTGATGACGTAAAACTGGTTCACTGCACATACGTGTGTACTGGTAAGTGACATAGGAAGACCAATAAGTAAGAAGAAAGAAACTCAAGAATGAAACCTGAATGAACTGTAGTTAGGGGTGAGATGCAAGTCCAGTTCCAAATCCACTTACCTAATCAGAATCCTTCCAAAAGACATAATTAATAATCTAGTGTCTTCTAATGACATTATTCTAATGACTTTTTGGTCATTTTGTCATTTGCATGTTTCAATAGTTTAACTGAATATGGAACATTTAATCCAGTATATAAAACTGTGATACTCAGTTATTACACAAGACTTGCACCAGGCTTAATAGAGAGCATACAGTAAGTGAAAGATTCAACAGGAGACTCATTTGGCCACAAAGCTGAACAAATCCTTTGTTTTACCAACTTGCACCCAAATGCAAAATGAAACCAAAGCAGAGCCCATCCCTAGAGCACGATGGTAACTATTGATAAAGTTGAAAACGAATGTTTCCTCAAAGCAAATCTCTGTTCCTGTGATATCACAACCAATAAGGGATTAATATTTAAAACATAGAATAATAGTAGGGTTTTCCAAGGCCCTGCGATATACCATAGTTTCAATTAGCTTCACAGGCTGCACGCGAACATTAAAGAAGCACTATGGTAAACGTGAACAACTGCTTTTGACAAATGTTTCACAGATTTACACAATCCTAAATAAAGAAAACAAACAATAGCTCGAGATCCTGGACACGCCAACAAAATCATACAAGTTTTAACAGGTGTCCACATTTGGAAGAAATCTAAGAGAAGCAGTCTGAGTGCAGTGATTAAAGATCAAGATCAAGATTTGTTTTTTGAGCATTTCCCATGGTAAATGCTACTGCAGTGAGTTCAAAACAAAACCTGTAGTTATTTCTGGAAAATGCATCTGTGTACATTAAAGTGTGTGTGTGTGTGTGTGTGTGTTCCAGGTGAAGCACTGCCAACTAGAACCAGTCTGCACAGAACAGCCATACCTTTACACTATTTACCCACGCCTCATCACACTCACACATGCTGCTGTTTTAAACAGAGAGTAGAGTAAAACCTATCTAATTAGTTTCTCTTTAATAATATTAGAGAAACCAGACAGGTGACAGGAAAACAGAGTGGCCTCCCTCTGTAAGTCATTTTAAAATCACTTAAAATAATACAATGTAACACGACATAATCTGTTCATCTCCTTGGTCCAAAGTGGTTTTACCCTCAAATGTTGCTTTTTTTCAGTGTATTTGGCAGCTGTGGGACTGAAAGTGCTGGAGCTCTGTCTGTGATTCCCAAAGAGGAAATCAGGGACATGTTTTCTTCTGTGTGCCACTGATGATGAAGATGAGCGGAGCAGACACACTGAGCAGCTATCTGTCTAGTCAGACATGTTTGTTCCACAAGAGGACACACAGAGTCATACAGGTGGTCAAAAAAATCCATGATAATATTATAGATGAGAGAGATTAGTTTAATTATCACACAAACAATAGAAATGGGTAATTCATTGATCATTGTAGTAAGTGGTTACGCAAAAATATCAATTCACCATGTGATGACACCACAACCAATATAACCTGCACTGCTTTTCTTCGTTTTATATCGTTTTAACTGATTGTTGGTTGTCCAAAACAACATAAATTGAAGAAATTACAACTTACAATGCAACTTAACTCTAAAACAAAATGCAATAAAAAATAACTGTTAGTTTGAAGCTGCACACAGATGTATAAAAATATACAGTGTGTGTATTTCTATAGTGTGTCTTGTGTAGGTGTGTGTCTCTGTGTGTGTGTATACTGGGGGTGATAGTGTTGCCTTGACTACCGGAGTGTGAAGGTATGGTGCCCAACAGCAGTTCTGGTTATTATGGATGTAGCGCGCGCGCGCACACACACACACACACACACACACACGGGGTGCCAATGCGACAGTCATGCTTGTAACAAAATGAACACCTGAGTCGTGACGAGGTTACGAAACAGCCTCGGAGCGCGGATCGGTGTCGGGAAAACCGACGGTTGCACAGATAAAACCGTCGCTACCGTCTATCGAGCCTCAAACACGGAAAGGCGAACAGCCCGTCAGCTGTGGGTTTCAAATACTCACGCTCTTCTTCCGCAGGTGCAGTCCGTGCTTGAGTAGTCCCGGCAGATCCCGGATTTTGTGTTTCAGCTGAGCCTGGTCCCGTGCGCTCCGGTTCCACCGCAAGCCCGCGAGCAAGCCGTCCTCTGCGGGCTCGGAGTCCTCCATGGTCCTTCTCCTTCTCCGTCTGTCCTCGAGCTGCCGCTGCCTCCCGGTGTCTACTCTATCCTCAGAAGACGCACCTCCGCCCGCGCCCGTTCGCCATTTCCCCCCGCCTCGCGCTCAGACTCAGCGACCTGCATCTGCAACCAACCCGCGCGCAACGTTAACGACCTACTGAATATATTCCGCAGCACGCGACGCCGCTGCTCCACCCAGCGGCTCGCGCGTCCTCCTCTGGCACTACCAGGTTCATGTGGGGGTGTAAGTGCGGGTCACAGGTGCACAACAACACTGCATCACTTCCACCTTTGATTCTCTGTCCAGTGTGACGAAGGAGAAGCGAGAGCTGCTTGAAAACCTTCACACTTTAGCAGCAGAGCTGTGGAGAGGAGTCATTAGTGGCGCTGCCACTTCACCATTTCACACTCAGTGGCCAAAGTTATGAGTTTTACACGTCAGTAAAGATAGCAGTCTTTGGGGGAAGGGAGGGAAGAGAAGAGCAGAAGGCACTCGGTAGGGCTACGTCATCACATTACCTGGGTCAAATTTCCATAGGTAAACAAAGAGCAGCCACAGAGTGTATCTGTGTGTGTGTGTGTGCATGTCTTTATTTCCTTTTGTGGACAAAATTAGTTTCAGTGCCATTGTTGTGGGGACATTTTAGTCTGCCCTTGAGGGGTTAAGACTAATTTTATGAATAATGTTAATATTAGGTTGATGTTACCGTGTGTTAGCACCGAAAACAAAAACAGACACACAGTCTGGGACAGGTGAGCTGGAGTGTGAGAGTCTCACCCCTGAATGGTTGTGGGTCTCTCATGTGGTTCCCCACTCCATAGCCTACATAGTACTAGTACATACGGATGGTTCACTGGATGGACCTGCCAGGCACAGAGGGGAAAAGTCTCATCAAGACCGTAAAGAGAAACAACACTAACAACACCTGTGCCAAAGAGCTCAGAACTCGTTTATGTTTGCATAACATGTTGGTGATATATTTGAACTAGCTCCAGTTTGTTTTTCATTTATGCATGTGACTAGATATACAGACAGAATTCAGATTTGCTTATCACAGATACAGACTACCAGTAGGCTTGTGTTGGCCGGTGCCTTAGAGGAAAGACACTATGTACCAGATATTTTCAATATATGGCTCCATCAAATAGTTTGTCCACCGGAGACCACTGATAAAAATAATATAAAATGTCACATTCACATTACAGCAGAAAAACATTCCACTCTGAAAAAACAGCATTTTCCACTTAATCGAGCAAAGAACTAAATTCAATTAAGTTTATCCAACTAAATAGTTCGATCAAGTTGATCTAACTGTTAAGTGAATGTGCTTTGTGATTTTTATAGTGTGATCAGCATAGTATCTGGTGACCTTCTCATGGTGGTGCTACACCAAACACTTAGTTACAATGTCAGTTTCTATTAGCACAGCTAATTAGTTGTTATGTTCTAAAGCAATAAGTTGTGTTTCTGGAAATTAAGAAGCACAACTTATTGGTTTTCCATCAATCTGTCAGTTCGTGCGGTGACGAACAGTGACCCACAAAGGTCGGCAGCCTCGGTCAAAGTTCAACAAATTTGACCTTCCAGTAAGACTCACTCTGACATCTGCACACAGCTGTCGATACACCCCACACACACAATAATAGAGTAAACTCAAAATGTGTTTTCTGTATGAATTATTATCAGATTCCCCCCCTTATAAACCTCCTTTAGCCTCATAAGAACAGTATTGGTCTAGTATCAGCATAATACTAAACATTTGGTTTATTTATATATATATATATATATATATATATATATATACACATATATATATATATATATGAAAAATATGGTAAAAATATCATAAATAAATACAAACAGAAAGCCACTGAACACTGACCATCACTACG